>JAGDQP010009429.1:0-33071 GCA_022664845.1 Lepisma saccharinum | reverse complement strand
AGTCATGCATAAACAAATTTTTACTTTTTAGTACGAATTGTTTAAGAAATGAATGTCTTTCAAAAGCTTTTTAATTATTTTTTGTAGTTATTTCGGTGTTCGGATACATTTTCTCAAGCTAATGTTTTGTGATCCAAATCCTAAAGTGTTCTGCAACCAGTCAAACGCAACATCGTTACAGGTTAGTATTTATTTAGAATAAAGAAGTCTATATTAAAAAAAAATAATTAAAATATGCTTTTAAAATAAATATATAGAAATATATGTGAAAGTAACAATGGAATATTGTATTGTCACCCGACTTAAGTCGCTGTGCAAAATTGCATCATGTTGCCATAATATCCCTGTAGAGCAATTCGATGTAACACCCAAATAGTTAGGAGGAAAGCCCCAAAAACTTTCTCTAGACTAGTGCTTCCCAATCTATGGTATGTGCACCAGTACAGGTACGAGAACCATCGATAGGCTGGTACGTGAGCATGGTGAAACAGCATACAGTAAATATATAATTGATCTAACACATTGTCATTAATTGAGCGAGGAAGTATCTGAAGTCCATTACAAGATCCTTCAAGATTGATACATTCATAATGATTTAAAAATTTTATTTATGGCCTTAAGGCATCTAAGGTTTAGGCCGGGATAGGGGAGGGGAAAGGATTCGGGAAGGTGTCGGCCAGGGCCTATGTTGGAGGCGCCATCCCAGTATTTACCCGGTGTGACTGAGGAAAAACCCTGGAAAACCCTCAGTCCGGATGGTCAGCCTCTGGGATCGAACCCACGACTTCCCGAATGCTAAGCCATCGCTCTACCACTGAGTTACGGCGATTCGGTACATTCTTAATGAAGCACAGGCAATATAGAGACAAATGTTGTCACAAGTTTAGTTTCAGAAGCCAACTATAAAAATAGAACTGTAATTTTAAGCTCTTGTTAGCAGCAAACAAAATGGTAGACAACTTACCAAGTAAACTTTTCCTTACTAATTGCTGATACACACATCTCTTAATTAAGTTTATTTTAGAACTGTGATACATGTATTGAAAATATTACACATGAATTAAGTAGTACCGTAACCTACTCCACGGTTTAACAAGTATTTTAATTTGTCAACTAGGGATAGAAATTTCTACTGATTGAGAATAGTTTCTACTGATTAAGAATATTTCCCATTTCTGCAAGAATCAGCGCTCAAGATGGCGGCAGCAAATACTTCACCAGCATCATGATAGCTACCACGAAGCAGAATTGGACGTATAGGCCTTAATTACGAGAAGAAATCGTTCTCTCTTTCTGCGCATGCGTGCAAATCACACTTAAATTGAAAACCTAACTTCCAATGGGAACTTCCAATGAATTTCTTTGCGTTTTTCCAGGATTACTGCAAATAATTGCAAATAATGACATTTCTCTGAAACAATACCGGATATATCAACGAACTTTCCCAAATTTTTGAACAGTGTATCGAATTTTTAAATATATACGATAATAAATAGAAAAACTGCAAGAGGCATGGATACATGTCAATATTTTCTAATCTAGTTTCTATTTCTATTATATTTTCAGGTGAAAATTTGGTTTCAAAACCACCGGTACAAATGCAAACGACAAGCCAAAGAGAAAGCCATGGCAGAACAGAACGCCCAGAATCAGGTACGTTTTTCGCTTTGTTCCTTTTTTCTGTTTTAAGTCTCGGGACAGCTAGCAACATCTATAGTCGTAATTTCGAAACAGTGTACCTTTATGTAGCTCGTAGCCACACCTCCAACCCACAGAAGGGAGATTCCAGATATGTTGTGACGCAGTCACACGTCATACACAGTTGTCAAATTTACAAGTTTTTGCAGGGAGCAAAAGAAATCTCTGACGTAACAGAGAAATAGTCCTTTAGAATGAATACGCATGTGTAGAATTACTTTTCTTCTTTTGTACATTCCTAAGGAGTAATGGAAAAGGTAAAAAAATCACGTGAGATGTTTTGAATTTCCATCCCTGACGATAAAAAGGGAGTCTAACCTTTCGCTCTTTCGGCGTTACATGTCCATGAAGCATGTATACAATTTTGAAAATTACTATAAAAGCAGACTGAAGTATTTATTAATAAGTAATATCAGCAGTATTGTGCTCTTAAGGAAAAAAGATAAAAAGTTTGTCTGCACGGAAATCGAACTCACGCCCCTACACATGAAACCGATGCACTGCCGCCAAGGCTCGAAAACAGCTACAAAAACGCCCTCGAAGGGGATTTACAGCATGCATGAACAAGAAAAGTAGTTCTGCGCATGAGCATTGTAAGGATTGTTGCTCCTTCCAAACACTTCTCCAAATTTTTACTTTTTGAGGTGGCTGCCTAGAAGATACGTCAATCACGGCATGCAGTAGAGACGTTGGATTACGGACGCACTCACAAGCACACAAAAGGGAGAGAGGGAGTAAACGTGATAACATCGTAACGCTTTCACACTTCCTGCTTTTAAGGCTCTAACTCCTGTTCTCACTAATCGGAATCCAAACTCTCGAAACACCGACTGTAGTTCTATTGATATTCAGAAATCTCAAGTCACTTCGGGAACTAGGTAATCTTAACATTCCATAATACCGAAAATATGGCATTTCGAAATTCCTACTGTCCTAAATTTCGATATTTTGAAAAATGATCGGCGTTCGAAATTCCGACATTTCGAAATTCTTAGCTCCCGAATTTCCAATAATTCGAAATTCCTATTGTCCGGAATTCATACTGTACGAAATTCCGTCAAGACTGGGTTACTGGTTCAGCCTGATGAAGATGGGGTTAATCAGGTCATTTGGATCAAGTTTTAAACAGGGTTACCGGGTCAATTATGTCCGTCTTATACAGGGTCCTTGACAGTGAACCGTTTTCAGATCTGTTACCAGTCCTTCAGGATCCAATCACCATATTCACGATCCCATGATGAGGCGCAGTGTCTAGTGTCATGGTCTTTAGCAGAGACACTCTTCTGGTATATCCCGTGGATGCTAACGAACGCTGTACTGATCTACTGGATATAATTTATGTCTGGCACATCTTGCATTCAACGTGCAATTCTACCCAAATACCACTGGTCATAGTGGTCGGTTACTGCGCTGTTCACGGTGAATGGTACTACCAGTGTTCGATTTGTAGCGGGGGGTGGTTGGGATTATCCCCCTCTCGGCAAAAATTGTCTTTGGTACTTTTTACAGAAATATACCTCTAACCTGGGATATAGACGATCCAAAAATACCGTATACTACATATCTCACTAATTCTTCCCCCTCTCTGGAAATTGCACAAATCGAACACTGGGTACTACCTTTGAGGTGTTTCCCCCAGCAACAAGTGACACCGGGTTGAATCTTCGTACAACTCCAGAATCGAGTGTCCCACCATAACTCCGTTCAAACTCATATAACTCACGTCTTCTTGCCACGATCAGACTCGTCCGTGTTGAACCGTGATTCACGAGATAACACCTTTCAACTGGTTAAGGTATCTTCATTCGCCCAAGCAATCACATGATGATGGCGCCACTTGACAATTTTACATACTGCAAATCCCATGTCTTTTAACATTTGAGTGTATAAAATAAAGAGTGGAATTAAGTTCTTAAAAACGATTACATTTTACGTGACGTGTACACAAGATTTGTGCAAGCACATTATCTTATTAGTAGAAATATTAGGGATCCATAATGTCATTCTTAATGATTAGGAAGGTAAAAATTGACCATTAAATCCAGGTATTGTATTTGTATAAAGACTCTCTGCTATTACCTAACACCCCTCCCCCACACAAAACAAAGGACAATTGTCTCAGCAGCTCCCAGTCCTGCAAAAATACACCTGCATCTAATACTAATACTATTTGTCAGTAATCCTATTACCTCTGGACCGATGAAGTTGCCATAGACACTAATAACAATGCAAGGGGGAGACGCAATTACGGGGTATTATACAAGCAATCTTATACACCCCCGTAAAAAGAAGGAAAGAAACGGA
The DNA here is from genome assembly GCA_022664845.1 of Lepisma saccharinum. Classification (NCBI taxonomy): domain Eukaryota; kingdom Metazoa; phylum Arthropoda; class Insecta; order Zygentoma; family Lepismatidae; genus Lepisma; species Lepisma saccharinum. Next base: position 29,069 of record JAGDQP010009429.1, on the reverse strand, counting down.
TCTCCACAGAGATTGTCAAACTGTTCACGGAGCTTCCATAAAGTTCTATTGTTTGTGTTCGATGAACTTCAATATTAACATTCGGTGGTTGGAGTAGGAGTGAGGGGAAGAAAGGGAGAATAATAGGCACGGTAGCAGTATTTTGTAGTCCTTTCAAGAAATAAATATATAGGTTAGTCATTTCTACAGGGTGTTTTAAAATGAATGGTATAATTTTGAAGAGTATATTCCTCAGATCGGAAATAAGTTTTTTCTTTGCGAAAAACACGCGGAGTTCTGGACTAGAAGCAAATGGGGTGTTATTTGTAGGGGTAAAGGAGTATATTCCCTGCCCCCTCGTATGTTTTACCTGGTACCTCACATGTTTTCTTATAGAGAGGGGAAAAATTCACAAAATATTTGCTAAACGATTCTTTTGTACCTTCACAGGCACGTGTTTAGAATGATTATAACAGAACTGCGACCAGAAGTTGTGATACCGTTTGACGTAATATCGTTGTGACGTAATATGTGCACTGTAAATAAAACTTCTAAACCGTTGTTTGCAAGTTGGTTCGGATGCCGATCGAGGTGGTTGAGCAGGTTAAGGCCTGACTTAGTCCATTGACATGAATATCGTGGGTTCGAAACCCGCCAAGGGCATGGATGTTTGTGTTGTGTGGTTTTAACTTAGGATATAAGAACGATAAAAAAAAGGTGGCTTTAGTAAAAAGGGAAAAGGGAATAGGAATAAAATTTTACAAAGGTGGATGACTGGATAAGGAGGCTGCTTGCTAAGTAGCAGACCTGGTTTCGAATCCCGGTGGTACCAACTTGTATTTTTTCTTCGTTTTTTCTGTCAAAAACATTTTTATATGCTCATATGTATCATAGAAAAATCAGGTTTCTTTTTTTTCATTATACACGATAGGACATGATTATAAAAGGAATTGTCTCTGAACCGGAAATTACGTTTCACCATTGTCATTACTGTTATGACCCGGACGTCGTGTTTAAGAGGTGAGTCCGATCCACCTCCCCAAGCATTGAAAATCAAAGTACACTTAAAGTGTACTATGTCCCAAAAAAAGTTCGCAATAAGTTGCAGTTTTACAACGTCGAATCGGGCGGCCCGGGTTCAAATCCCGGCCAGGACACTGGGGACTTTTCTCGCAGTGTTCCCATGCCTGGCGTTCTGAGGTACCAGAGTGTCCTTGGTATTCCTGGGCGCCTTGGGAAGGTAAAGGCGTCGAGCGTGGGACTGACCCACCTCACTTCGTACCGTAGGTCAAGAAAATGTGGAGCCCTACCTCCACATCCTCATGCACCGTTCACGGCGTGTGCGTATCTCACAGGGGATAGATTTACCTTTTTTTAGTGCATAGTATATGAACTTTTCGTGAAATTAATATGAATTACACCACCATTTTAGACCATAACATATGAGCTTCTGGTGTGCTGATACGCAATTCATGCACAAAAAGTTCACTTAATAGTGGCAAATGTACTGAAAGTGATCTACAAACGTGCTGTGGATAATGTGAACTTCAGTAAATATGAGGTTAATTTGTATAGAATATGCACTAAGGGTAAGAAGTCAATAAAAAGTCACATTGAGCACACAAAAGACTCACAAGTTTTTGGAAGGTTCACATAAAGTTCACATGCGTTCATATAAAGTTCATTTTTGGTAAAGTTTTAGTGTGCTTCTTGTGTCAGGAGATTTTCAGTGTGCCTGTACGCTCAGATTCCTTTTCCCACAATGTTTGAGTAGCAGGTTTCCTTTTTGGAAACATTTTGTTCAGCATAATTTAGGAAGCACTGATTTTTTCATGTCACATGGGTAGATGTAAAATAGCATGGAGCTCGTTTGAAAAGACAAAAATTTATTTTCAAAATGAAGCTACCAATATGTATCGTAAGCGTAAAGTATGTAATCAGTGTACTGTTGAATGGCTGTAAAAACGTGAACATTGAATGAGTATACGACTCAAATATTGTAATGCACATAAACAGTAATGCACAGATACATGCTAGTAATAACCAGGAAGGGCATAAAGACAAACTAAGGAATTCGCTCACAAACAAAGATGTGATCAGGACTGCGATGATGATGAAGTGAAGACGGACGACGATGTTCTACATTAGTTTTTCAGATAAAAGAAGAGGTCTAGAAGATGGGTGGGTAGATGAAATCAAGTGTTTTACAGGAGGATGAGGATAACGGTTAACCGAGACTTGTGGGAGAAAACCGGGAAGTATTCATGCAGCATGGATTGAAAGGCTAAATATGATGATGATTAAGAAAACTAAAACAGCAGCTTTCAGACATCACGTTTATCATACTTTCAATGTAAAGAAATTTTTCTGAGTAGATCTGGGTTGAAATCAAGTAATTATGGAAATATGAAGTACTGACAAGGGAAGTCCCTAAATCTTGAGAGTTGGATGGACAAAGAGTTATATATTCTGAAAAATACGTATTCTGTTAGCTCCCAAATGAGATATATATCAAAGCAAATCGACAATAGTTGGGTGTACAGTAACGTTCCAGACAAATGTCTTCATAACCCCTCAATTTCAGGCTCGAAGTGACAAGTTTACCAAAGAGTAGCGGTCAAAAAAAGCATTTCCAATGAAGACCCGAAGTTGCTCAGGAAACCAATTATCACAAAAATGTAGCTCTCACGACTTAACGTTGTATATCACCCCCGCCAACTTGGTATTACTTTTCCATTCATTTACATGGGAATCGGTTTACTAATCGTATGTCTCTCAGAAGTATAATATTCAAGTTCCGCTTTCACGAAATTTGCCTTAGTGGTTATTTTCACTCTTGTAGAGTTTGGGTTTGTAAAGTTTCTTCAAATATATAAGTATAATGTATTATTAATAGTTTACCATATAAATCAGAATATGTCAACGGCAAATTATACTGCTCTTGTGTAAAATATTGCATTTCTATAAAACAGCATGAGTCAAAGAAAATATAACGAAACACTAGGTGAAAACAGAAGTTGAAAAATACGGTTCTGAGAGACATACGATGTGGCAAGATTCATTCATTGCCACAGCGAATGGCCACCAAGATATTGCAGCAAACATATACTTTTTACCCTACAGCCAGCTATTCGAATGAGAACACTGACCTATATATATATTTTATCTCATTCTCTCATCACATACACGTACTCAGCTGCATTCTACATCGCAGTTCGTCCGCCAGGCGTCACCGCCTACCAAACCCAAATCATGTGACTGAAAAAACGGGTTTCTCCCGACTTTTCCCAAAAGAAGATGGCTAGTTTTCTCATCAACGAGTTAAAAACTTGTGTTTCTTTTTATACATAGTAACGTGAGGAGTGATTAAGTTTATGCGGTGACACCCAGTGTAGTTTTTTTCCACAGTTTGCTTAAAAATACTAAGAAACCCTTCTTACTTCACCGCTCTTCATGGATGACGTAATCAGTTTAGAAAGGGTTGGTGTTTGGAGAAGGGGTCTCAACAACGATGGAAAACAGTCGTAACAACGTCCAGTTTTGAACTGATGCCCCACCATTGGTCCTATTCAAAGTGTACTTCGAACAGTGGGAAAAAGTCAACGTTTTGGCGGACTCGAGAAGCGCAAAGAGACTGCTCGCTATCTGAATACAAAAGAATGATGAGCTACGTGTGACATCTGAGTACAAATCATCGATTTTCAATTGTGTTTTGGCAAATGTTTCAATACGTTCGATCAAATGATATTACAAGTTCAGCGAAGTGAACTTCTAGAAGCAACTTGGCGAGTGAATCTGCACAAAAGTTAGTTATTTCCTGCAAATGTGATATTTTTGGTGCCTCCATGCCCAGAAGACAGTTTAGTGCAAAAAAAAAAAAAAAAAAACTGTGTACGCAGCAACTCCAAATATCGTGATTCGTTCGGTCCGGTCGACTTCCGCATGTTAATAAGTGTGTCCAACAAAAGTGCTTTTTGTATTTTTCAAGGAAAAATAATACAAGTTAAAATTAAAGTGGCAAAATTGGTATTGGCATCTCGAACTTGTTCAATATTAGTCGCTAAAATATGTTGAATGTGTGAATCGATTAACAAAGGGAAAAATAATTATTTTTTCAAAATAGGCTGATGTAATATTAAGTACGACACCTTGTAAAAATTAAGATTGCTCCTATCTCTTGTTTGCAGATTTACAATTTCTACCTTCCACCAGACTAAAAGTCTGGGCTTAGAAACATGGTAAAAACCAAATTTCCAATGCATTAAATGTTGTGTGTCATCCTTTCTATTACTCTTAAAAATTTGGCATATCTAGCTTTTCTGTAGTTACTTTCCATAATTCTGAATTGATTCAATAGCTGTGCTGCATATACATCAGGATTCTTATTTTCGTCGTTATGAAAAATAAAGTCTATAGTCGGACCGGATAACCATATCACTGCATTCTCTTTTGTATGTTGAAAAATTATAAAGTACGGAAAAATTATAAAGGCTAGAGCTGTTACCATTTTACTAGATATCCTACACATTTTAGCTATCAGAGTAGCATATATTTACCATATCTTTCTATTCATTTTACATTCTTGCATTTTGTGTTCTAAGTTATCAGTAAAGCCCGGAAGTTCAGGCATTTATTTTACTTGAAATAGGTAGGCAAAAAGGCATTTATTATTGCTGAAATAGGTACTTGAAAAGGCATTATATTTTTTTAAAAAAAATATGACTTAACCTCATTACTTTTAGTACCGTATATTAAGCATATCATTCTACATTACGATGTTCTTTTTGATTGTTGCACACCACCCGAAGTTATTTCTTTAAGTTTTCAACACATATTGAACCTTCTGTGTCTGAGAACTGATCTCACTTTTGAAGATGATCTCTTAATGTCCACAGAAGAAAGAGGAACATACATAAAAGAAAAATATTACTGACGGCTTCATATGAACGACAATTGAACAGACAAATGCAGGTGCTGACAGTTCAAAAGCATCCGCATTTGATGTGTGTAAAGCGGGTATGTGCAATCGTTCTCAATGCTTTTAACCCCAGTAGCACACATACGTGTTTTCAACGTTGATTTTAGGTTCATTTCGTTGATTAACCGCTATCAGTTGAAAAAATTACGTTTATTTTTAAATCATATTTCAACAAAGACGTCATTGCATTGATAAGACGTTAATACAACGTGTATTCAACATGTTATTTTCAACTATGGTATAATAGATTTTGTTAAATGCATTTCTTACTAATGTTATGTCAAAAAATGTAATTAAAAAATAATTGAATGACACAAACTAATTTTGGTATTCTCATGTGCACGTTGTAAACAGATTGAATTTTAAACCATATTTCAACGAAGTTAGAATTTCGTTGATACGACGTTAATGTGACGTACTTTGAACTATCATTCATACTATGTCCTAGATTTCGTATCACACTTGTATTTCTAATTTAATTGCTTAAACATTATAATTAAAAGCAAATACAATGAAAATAACTATATTTTTCATGATTCCATTTGAATGTTGAAAACAGGTTGAATTTTAAACTATATTTCAACGAACATTTAATTTCAACGATACAGTAAAAGGGTAGTATAGTAGCCTCTGCAGGTGAATGCTTGAATAAGTGGTCAACGCGTCGAGCTCGCAACGAGAAATGCAGAACGTTCCTGTGTTCGAACCCCACAGCAGGCGCTCGGATTATTTACTGTTGGAAAATTAACGCCGTATATCGTGATAAAAGCAACGGATAAAATAAAACTAAATGTGTGTATACCAATAGACAGCATTCATGGTCTGTTTTGGCCATCTAAACCCGTTCCTTCGTCGTTTCTTCTCAACCATTATTCAACGTCGAATAAACCGTTGAACAGGCGGACATTTCGGTATATTTACAACGTTAACATAATTTCGGTAGTAACGTTTAATCCACGTATTTTCAACGTTTGCGTGCTACTGGGGAAGGGAACACAAAGTATTACTGATCTCTTCAGCTGACATGCAAAAAACAGTTAACTTCTGCAAGTTTTTTTAAAAAAATTTTGTCTCTTCTGAACCATTTCATTTTTTGGAGTTAACTGCTTTTTGCATTTGACCTTTGAATTTAATTTTCACCTTTAAGTACACTGCATATATTTTTAGTTTATTCTATATCCTCGTTTGCACCCAGTAGTGGTTTACATTTGTTGTGACACTTCCAACAGTTTGTTTCTCACACAGTATTCATGGATATTACCAATTTCTCGCCTTTCTTCTCAAGTTTTATTATTGCTTCTGGCAATGTAGCGCAGTATGCGTGAGCTGCCAAGTTATCAGTCAGTGACAGGTCTTAATGCCATGAAGTGTACCAGAGATTCAGAAAATACTGAAGTAGTGAAAGGTGACAGTAAATGAGAGGCTATACACGAGGTGAGCCTAAATACTTAAAGAATCACCCCTAGTCACAATTTTATCTCCCTGAATTCACGGCTAGGAGACAGTGGCAAGGAAAATGTTGCTTAATTTTTGATTGTGTTTAATACACCAAAAATAAAAATGGCTAAAATACATTAAAAAGGCAGAATAAGGCAACAGAATTTAAAATAGGCAAAATGAAAAACTTCTTTAAACGCTCCCACAATGAGTAAAATGGTTACCCCTTATTTATATGCCAATAATTCGCAACGAAAACGAAAAGGCATTTTGCCATACTTTTGTCATGCACATTACAGAGATTTAATTCTGTAAACCTTTTTTTTTTTTTTGACGTTTTTCACCTAAAACTATGTCATGAACAAGGGCATACGACAGTGCCATTTGGCTTATGTTTATTATTCCATTATTAATATTGCTCCAGATTATTTTTCAGACTTATTTGTGGCAATTGCTGTACTGTTTTCGGAAGTGGCTTTCCTAGACTGCTATTGTTAAAAAAAAAAAAAAAAAAAAAAAAAAAAAAAAAAAAAACGAAACACTTGTTTTATCGGACCAGTCTTCTATTGTTTCTTTCCTTGCTAAAAGGTATGCTAGTTCTATTAATATTGATTTACAATAAACATTATCTCGCACCTCCTGTGTAAAACCAGCAGGAAGGTGCAATCACATGACTTAATAAGGTGTTCATAGGATGTAGCCTGAGTGTATTCTCAAAGGTAGTTAAAGACTGTACAGTGCGTTGCAAAAAAGGCTTTGAGATTCCAGTGTGATGTCCATCTAATTAATACCCCTTCCTTCAAGGGTAAAACTAGGGTCGAGTATGCTACCCTAAACACGTAGAGGTGCCATAAAAATAAATTAATCTGGTTTTGAACTTAAAAAAAAAAAAGTGTGGTACTAAAATCTTAGCCCTGTACTGTACCATATACATGATAAAACAAAAGTTTGAATAAAATATTTTCTGGCATTCAAGTTCACCTCGAGAATATCTTAAGAGTACGGCTGATGCTGTGTGTATATCACGAAAGTTGCCTGCTATGAAGAGTGTTAGATTACCTGCTATGCTTAACCATAAAGTCTTGACGATGGTACAAAACTTCCATGTGGAAGCCTCTCACAGCTCAATTACCGCCATCTCGTATACACACAACTCGGTTATACTAACCCTCATCAAGATTACAAAATAACTAATTCTCAGAAGATTAAATTTACCTATATATTAATCGGTTCACAGAAACGAGCAGTGGATCAATCATATTGTTTAAATTAACCGTGTGGTTTGTTTATTTCATCATGTATCAATCTTGTAGGTAATTGACTACCCACGGCTTAGTTGTTTTTACCCAGATTTCTGTTAAACATTTTCAATGGGTTACCATTTATCTACAGTATTAAGTAGTTTAATATCTCTAAAGGGTTGTGGTAAAAAACCAGTGGGGGTTACCTGCAACCCTTTGGGCCTAGCAAAATCTTGACTTTGTTAAAACTATTTTTTTTCGCGTACCAAAATATTTTCTACGTCAAATTCTGTAACTAACAATACAGAGGAAATCCTTCATTTGACGACTTCCTGGCTTATACCCCTCTATTCCAGAAGAAATATATAAAACAAATTATTTTCATTGTTAGGCATGTAAGATTTTTATTGTTGATCTTACATTGTTTTCTAATTCACGAGACTTTATTTAAACATTTCGTTTTCACATTTTTTTTCCTAGCGACTCTTCTGCATATCTCTCGCGACCCCCTGGAGGAGTCGCGACCACCAGATTGAGAAACACTACTCCGAAGAAGCTCTTTTTCAAAATTTTCAATTTAGAATGCTCATCTAGGAAGAGTTTCGACTTAAAATAACGTTTATTTCTTTAAAGAATACTCAAAGAACTACAACCTAATATTGTTCGTTAACCTGTCTACGATGAGTATACTTGAAAATATCTTCACATTCCTTCACTTTTACTATCTTGTACTATGTGAATAACGTCAATATATTGCTCTTCACCTCGCGAATGCTAAGTTGGTTTTATTTTATTTTTAAAATAAGTAAAACAAAAGAAAGTAGAAGAGGTAGGAAAATTCAAGGGTTTATAAATCGGCTGAAGATATATATTTTTTTTATTTCGTATCTTCAAGCAAAAACAGTAAAACAATCTCTTTTCTTTAAAAATATAATCTCCCTCTTGTTAGAACATTAATTACGGGTATTACAAAATGCGACTCCCACCCATTTTGAATACTGTAGCAGATATAAGGGCAAAAGAAGTGAGGGAAAAACGGGAAAAAATTTAAAAAGGTAGAAAAATAATATGAAAAGAGGAAAAACTAAAAAGGAGTCGCAAAAGAAGAAGCAAAACAACGCAGAAGAAGAGACAAAGCATAAGAAGATATTTTTTTTCTTCCTCTGCTGTAATATATTAAAATTCTCCGGATTGCGCTGGAGATATGAATCCTGCGTTGCCAGGACGACGCTCATGAGATGATGATAAACAAACGTGCCTTCACATGGGCGCTGGTTTCGTTTACGTCCGCGCGTTCCTTTCGTAGAGGCGGCAGCTATCGTACCTGAAAATAATAAAAAAAAAATAAAACAAGATATTTCAAATGAAAGAGAAAAACGAAATCAAGAAAGCGAAGATGGAAGAAGACAAAACTATATCAAGAAAAAAAAAATCTTCTTCTTGCAGTCGTCTGTAAAGGAACACTTTTATTGTTCTTCTTGGAGGAACACAGAAATTACAAAAAGTGAGTTTCAGAGAAATAGGTTGAAAAGTTTCCTTATTTTGTGAAATAAGAGAAATGAAATAAAAAGACGAGGGGCAATCACTTATAATATACATAAAACTAAAAGATGATTTTTCATTTTGCTACAGACGACAGCTTTTCCATACATCTCATTCATCTGTTACAAATCTTCCTTTACTTACTCTGTTTAATGTAGAAACGAAACGAAACAGCAATTATCATTAGGCAAAGATTTGTAGGGAATAAAGGTAAATAAAAGTTTGATGCTAGATGGAATCTATTAAGTCTACATTTTTATTTAGGTTTCTTATAATCACTTTAGAAGATCTTGGCATTTTCACCTGTATTGATTAAACATTAAAGCTAGGAGGCATAAATAGTGTATTAAGGTATTCTGGGTTGGAAAATGGTCAAGTATTGCACATAAAATTGACAGTGTTTGCTATTTGCGCACAACCTAAAGCACCATTCCACATGTCAAACATTTAATGTACCGGATACGCTCAACCCTTATCTTAGTTCCATATGCCAATCATTTTATGTACCGGATACGCTCAATCCCTATATCTTTGTTCCACACGTCAACCATTATATGTGATCAGAATCGGAAGCCAAAAGCTTTAACAAAATGGAGGAGAACACTTTTAGTTCTACTATAGAATAGGAATAAGAAACAAAAAGAATCTAAAGCGGGATTCGAATGCGTGTCGTTCAGTTAGAGAAGTCTAGCGTCTTACCATCTAGACCAAACTGCCAGCCGAATAAATCAACACAACAAAATAGTATATCTTTCCACATCGATAAATGTGTTGTTCAAATTACGAAGATATAAACTAAGTTATTAGCACGAACTGCGCACTATTATAAGACACATCCATATTTTAATCACTTCGCGATTTGCCAATTATAGAGATAGGAATCCCAATTGATTAAGAATATTTCGCATTTCTGGGGGGAAAAGAACAAGATGGCGGCCGGTGGTAAACTAAACGTCACGAAATGATTTATAAACTTGTATTATGTAAACATGTGACATATAAACATGTCCCAATATTAGTTATGAAATTTTATATAAAGGCCTAACTGTATATATAAACACGTGACATGTAAACTTGAATGACTTCTCATTTAGCAAGATTCCTTCAATTTTACGTTTAAAATTACTGATTGATATTTAAATGTAACAGAATTACTTTGAATTATTTCACACTAATGCTTATTTATGTGTAAAATAAGGTTTTACGTATATTTCTTACGGATTTAGAGGTCAGACTTCTAAATGAAACTAATTTTTTTTAAAGAGTGAGTCCAATATACCAAACCGTATGCTGCTCTGCTGGGCCATACTAATGTTCTTAGATGAAGGTAACAAAACTTACTTAACGAACATACTTATACAAGAGGACAGCAGGAATACTACGATAATAATAATAATAATAATAATAATAATAATAATAATAATAATAATAATAATAATAATAATAATAACAACAATCTGGTAAAAAGAAAGCTAAATTGTTACCAAATAAACAATGAATTAAAAAATTAAAAAAATTTTCAGGTATGAATGTAATTACGTTTTCTCATGGACTCTGCAGATTTTAGTTACCTAAAGCCATAAATGAAATTCAAATTCAAAATTAACGTTGTTCGAAAGTTAATTGGCTGTCATATTTTTGCAATATCCTCAAAAAATAAAAAAGCAATTTATTTCTCTCTGCAAAATTTTGTATTATATAACCCAAGCTGCTCCGTGTTAAAGAGTTCAAATGCCCTGGCTGGTATTGACTAAACTACATTCAACAAAATACAGAAATTGATATACTTAACAAATAATTACTAATTTTTTTGAGCAGGTAGAAAGGGCAATAAATAATAAGTTAACTACAATGTATGTATCTTCATAGGATATTACAGTTGATAAAACTTTTCTATTATGAATATACAGAATAGTTCATCTGAAAATTTCCCAAATCACCAGCTACACTCTGCATGGATAGATTTTAATAAAAATGTATTTTTAAAAGGGAAAACGAACAAAAAAGAAAGAGAGAGATGCTATGTTTGCAAATCGCGTCTGAAAGTTGTCGACACAAAAAGGGCGACCCAGTGTGATAATCCGATCACATATTTGCCAAGGGATAAAGCGCTGATCTATATAGACTCCCTTCTCCGATTTTGAAGCTCCTCTTCCTCCCCCAACCCTACTGTTATAACAATCTCCCACCCCCCTCCCTCGACCCACTGTTATCCTCCCTCTTTGTGCAAAGCGGCTGGAGCCCTGATGCAATTACTAGTGGAACAATACTCAAGCAGCGAATAACAATGTCATTTTGTGAGCGCTTCGGGGCGTGGTTTTGTGGCTGGCACAAGCTGAAGCGAATGTTTATTCCGAGCCATTTACCTCTAAATCTAATACGGTTGCTGGAAGCGATTTCCATCCACACACACATACAAACACACATGCACAGACACAGAGAATATTGCATCATGGGATTTATTCCCCTTCGTTTACTTCATTTCTCTGTAAAATTCATGTGTTGCTTTCTGAATACCCGAGGGCGGAACTATACTATTATTTATATGATTGTTACTAAAACCAACCACTTAATACTCTATCATTTTCTCACCCTCAATATACAGTAAAGTCCCCATTATCTGCGCTAATGACCGACAGTGCGAGCATAATTAAAAAATATCCTAATAATTCGCCAAAGCTTAAAGAAGCACCTTTATTGCACTTAAAAGACCATTTTAATTAAAATTTTATGTTTAAAATGGTAAGTTAAATAACTTAAAAATAATGGTACACACTGACAAAGCGTACACTAAATAATAATAAAAAATAAAAGTTTTCTTATTCTAATAATACCTTCATCATGTTTGTGTTTTGTCTGACTACTTGTTTTGTGTTTTGTTCATTTCCCCTTTTAAAAATACATTTTTATTAAATCTATCCACGCACAATGTAGCCAGTGGTTTTGGGAACTGTACTGTAAATTCAAAATAGAATAGTTCTATCAACTGTATTATAATGTAAACATACGGACATTGCAGTTAATTTCATTATTATTGCCTTTCTACCTGCTCACAAAATTAGTAATTATAGGTTAAGTTGAGAGTATATTCATTTCTGTATTTTGTTGAATGTATTTTAATGAACTTGCCAGCGTATTTGAACTCTAACATGGAACAGCTTGGGTTGTATAATACAAAATTTTGCAGAGAGAAATAAATTTATTTTTTGTTTTTTGAAGATGTTCCAAAAATGTAATAGAAAATTAATTTTTGAACAACGTTAATTTTGAATTTGAATTTAATTTATAGCTTCAGGCAACTAGAGCTTAGGCCGTCCAATAACATGATTGGTAATGACTAAAAAATCTGCATAGTTCATGAGAAAATGTAATTACATTTATACCTGAAGAATGTTACAATTTTGTACAGTTTTAAATCATTCTTTATCTGGTAACAGTATCACGTTCTCTTTATCAGATTATTATTATTTATTTATTACGCTATATTCATGTAAAAGTAACTTCCATGTACTTAATACTAGTGCTCTATTGGTAGTAGTTCCGTCCCTAGTACTCAAATAAAGTATGATTATAATTATAATTATTCAGAGAAGACAAAGGCCGAATTTATTAAGGACCTAGAGTTAATTTTCGATCATAAATTGAGATTTTAATGAACAATATCAAAATATCATAGATCGAGCAAGAAAATCAATGGGTTATATATTTAGTCAATGAAGAGAAATCACCTGGCTTGAAACTTACGTATTACTTTTTAAGACACTTGTCGTCAAGATTAAGCTTGAATATACAATAGGGTAGACCGTGGCTATTTGAGTATAGTAAGAGAAAAGTCAAAATTTCCAAAACACGACGTACCTTAGAGTTGAAATAATTATGCCATAATCTACGTATATTATTATACTACAACATATTAAAGAATAAAGAACCTGTTAAGTCATGGAAATTCTGAAAACAAATTTAAAATAAAAGTGGCAGAATTCGAGACTAAAGTCTATTCCACCAGACTTGAAAGTAAAGGTAAACAACCGTAGCACTAGAAAGCGTATTCATCCGCCCTATCTGCAACCGGGTTGGCTTTTGTAGGCAGAGATATTTCCGCCCCCCCTTCCCACAGCACTTGTTTTATCCATGTGTTAGTAACTCTGAAGACATTAAGAAATTTTCTCTTTTGCCTCTGTTGAATTCAAACAAAGAGGAAAGCATGTGTTCCCCTCCCCCGGGATTGGAATGTGACCGCTGCTTGTCTATTTGGACGCCAAGTTTCGTCTGCTGGTGACAGTGAGAATGGGTCAAAGGGAAGGAGTGAAACCAATTTGGCGGGAAGGCATTACTGTTAATGGCAATATAATTGACGATTTCAAATACCAACATACATCCTAGATAAACATTTTTATCTGCTTATTATAAATTAACATTAAAGTTAATAACTAATAATCTCACGTTGACTTTTAGCGAATGTTCATGGGGGACTATTTTTATCTTTATCTAACTGCGTGATAAGGCACGCAACAAATCAGACATTGGGGGTGGCGCACGGTTTGTTGTTACTTACTCTCAGGTGTCGTGAAATAGACTTTTTTTAGTAATAATCACGGGGCTGTTTGGGTTGTTCAGGGGACTATTTGGGTCTTTTGCTGTATCAACAATGTTTTCATTAATCACCTTAGCATTCATGTATATTTTTAAATTATACCCTTTTCTATATAATTTGTGAAAAACACAACATTAATAAACATTTCCCCTCAACTCTTCATTGACGTAACCACTATCTGATAAGGAAACATGACAAGCCGATGGTAGATTGTTGACGAATTCTTCTCTCATACGCCGACCTTTAAAAATAACAAATGCTGGGATGTATTGTCCAACTGCGTTGCAAGAGACTATCACAATGACGTTCTCGCCTCTTTCGACGCTAGTGAGAGCAACCACTTCCTTTCCCCCTTCTTGGCAATGACCTTGTTTGGGTTGTTGTTAAGAGAAAACCGTGTTTCATCCACGTTGTATATACGCTGTGGTTTTGAGTTGACACTAATCGTCGAAGTAACAGATTTCAACAGTTAAAAATCACTCACAACTTCCTCATTAATTTCCTCAGCACGAGCTCTTGAAAGTCCCTCAGTCTTTCGTAATGATAACTTCGGATGTCTTTTCATGAAACTTGAAAAACAATCTTCACCAGCTAATCCTTTGTGTTTCCAAGGATGCGGAATTTGATTTATTATCGATGCATAGCTTTACGAATCGTTTCAGGGGTGCAGCCTAGTCTTTTTCCCGCGAGAGTCAAAATTCGCAACACCAACTCTTCCTCCTGTGCTTCTGTCAGTACTGTTGGGTGTCCTATGGCTTTCGGTTTTGCACTTTGAACTATTTCATCATTATCATCCAAGGTTAGTCTTCATCTTTCGAACTGCACTTTCCTTCGCAAAGTTTCAAATTTACATTGCAGAGCCGTGAAGCTCCACGTAAACTAAAATCACCTTTTGTTACATTCTGGATGGTCTTCTCCATGTCTTCATTATTTCACTTGTTGTATTTATGTTTTGATTTGTATGTCCGTACCATCTAAAAGGAAAATGAAATGTTTTGTTTAACATAGATGCATCATATAGTCTAAACCATAAATACAAAATTAAAATCCATAAATTAAATAAATTCACATAAGTTTACACCTGACTCAAATAGCCCCGTTTCGCACATGCTTACGTAGGAACGTACTACTTTCACACTAGACAGAGGAGAGCACCAAAAATGGCGTTTATAACATGCGGACGTTCTGTTTTATGCGTACGGTTATAATTTTACAAATATATGCATTTACGCATTCAGTACATTATATCATACAGACACTATTTTATATCAGAGCTAAATATTAAGTATTGCAACTCATCTTGCTCAGAATAGTCGCAAATTCACAGCAACTGATAAGAAAGCAGCAGATCAGAGACGAATACACCCTTCCATTTGCCAACGAACTCACAACTGAAGGCAGGTTCAGCGTACTGGTGCGCATATTAAATGCGCAGTGGCATTTTTTCTTAAGGTTGACCCAAATAGCCCCTTGACTCAAATAGCCCCGGTCTACCCTAATTATATCCACGAAAACGGTTGCAAATCAAATTAAAGCAGTTCAAAAATGTTCATTAGATTTTTATGTACAAAATTTAATCTCCCTTATTAATCTTATTTCTATACTTATTACTGTGCGCAATTCAACATTGAATCCTTGTATATAAGAAGGAAAAACACAGAAAAACAACTTTTAGATGATATTTTAAATAGTAAATTACACTATATAGCCTAATGGTTAGAGCGTTGAACTCATGTCCGCGTGGTCCCGGGTTCAATTCCCGGAAGGAGTCCCACTTTTCGGCGTCCATCCAGCGTCGTGAGGCAAACTGGGAAGTCACGTGAATAAAGACGTGACGGCTATTCGGTCTAGAATGTGCCTAATACGCCTGTTCGTGGCTAAGTGGCGCGCAATGCTGACCACACTGCCGTCACTCAGTTGGGCACAGTTCCACCAACCGCGGACAGATGGCATTGGGGCAGGCTCAGGACCTTTCGGTCTGTAAAGCCCATGGTTATTTATGTCTATATTATTATTTGTAAATTACACTGCATATGTTCTGGAAAATCTGTCGTTGCAAATATCCATTCATTACTTTAGATCTTATAATTTCTTGAAATATAAGAGCTCAACTAAAGGCATTTTAGTTAAAATTATTAAAAAATGTAGCCCATTCCTTATATTGCAGTTGTAATTAAAATGACTGCTCTTCCAGCAAAAGAAAACTTAACATTTTACTTATTTTTACTCTAGTATTAGTTTTCTTGTTCAATGTGTTTTATTTCTTTTGAAGCATACACAAATGATGTGTGGTAATGTTTGTTCACTTTAATTCTTACATTGATTGAATTCATATTAACGTCCTTAACAAACTGGTAAGCTTCTAAGGACGGGATTTACTGTTTAACGTTGGCTCCGAACTACTTGTGTCCTCACCGAGAATCGAACCTGGGATCCCTTCAAGACAAGGCAGCGAGCGTTTCCACTCACCCACCGAGGACACAAATTCTTACATGTATTCTTGATTGTAGATACAGTGCTGTATGGGCCTAATGGCTGCTCATCGCATTTAAAATAAAGATTAAGATTGAGAATATTGTTATCATCTTCCTTATCTGCAGACATTTTCTTACAATTCTGAATGTTGCGAGGGCTGCGTTTCCTTCTTAATTATTCCTGTTAATATCCTAGGGTTTATTCCCGTTTGACCTTTTCCCGTTCTCGTCTTATTCCGTCAATGCCCAGTCTTGCAGATAAATTACAAACTGTTATCTTAATGTGAAACATAAATTCCCGTTGCCACACTAGGGAAATTATAACTCAATGTAGGGAATTTTATTTCTATAGAAATGAAACTTATAATAACAAGCAATTTATTATTTAGACTGAGAAGAATGCTAGTGTTATTGGTGAATACATTGCATTAACTTACGACGTTATATAAATTTTATCTTTTGATAGACTGTTCTAATTCCTGGCGTCTATAATTTAAATAATAACTTCCAAGTACACGCTTATTCTTATCGCTTCACCCACAACAAGATGTTCCTGTCACCGCGCATTTGAGTCCATAGTTCCCTTGTTCTGCCTTCAATTAATTTATTCGGTAACGGTGGTCGAATTCAGGCTCAGACGTTGTATAATGTATGTCTCACATTGTCAAACGTAGAAAAGAGAAACGGTATAGTCTAGCTTCACAAACTTGCTCCAGAAAGCTTCCTCTCTGAAGAAAGAAATGAAGAAAACAGTTAATGTCATGACAAGATACGATGAAATTAATTCTATGGGCAGTAAGAGCACTATGGCTTACGCCCGTCCTGAAATAATGTCATGAATCAAACCACTAAATTGAATTATACTTTCGTTTCAACTAACTAACATAAAGATATATATATTCTTACAAGTTTTCAAGAGTTTTTAAAACTATTATTTTATGAGTGTGCGGCGAGACATGGAGCCCGAGCCTTCCGTCCTCACTGACATCTGTGATCCCATAACAAAATCGGTTATCCCCTTCATGTAATAATAATAATGGAAATAAATGCATAAACCGGTTAAAAGGAAACAGGAAGAATCTGCCTATGAATCCAAAAGAAGCAAACTGATGCAAATAAAATAAATTAAGACAGGTCTTTTGAAAGAACTTATCACGCGGGTATGAACGGGGAGCATAGACCATATTATATGCATATTCGAAGAATACTTTTTCTGGGGATATAGTATGAAAAATCCCTGCCACAGCAAGAAAGAATTGCCTTTAGTTGCAGATTACGTTGTAAGTCGAAACGAGAAAAGACCAAATAGGAGTTCTCGTTTCGCCTTGCATCAGAATAGCGTATCTACTCTTGAAGAGATTACCAGGACTCAAACCAAGCGTAAGGCGAAACTGAAAGAGACAGCTCGTCATTCCTTCCTAATTGATTCTTGTATAGCTCCTGTGTCAAACATCATTAGGGGCGTTATTACCAACAGTTATTTTCAACTATTCTTTGACATTGTGTAACAGTTTTTTTTATTTATCTTGATTTTATCTTTATGCCTTTTCCAAATTAGAGAGTTCTGGAATTGTTACATATATAAGAAATGCTGGCTTGCTTCATTCTTTTGTCACTAATGCCTTGTTTACATTACTAACATCTTACCATGGTTAACGTTAACTGAACTTATTTTAGTCATGTAAACGTCAGTTACCGTTAACGCGGGTTTTAATTTTAAGAAGCGTCAACTTATGACAGTTATCTTCTTACATGAGTTATCTAAACGCAAGATGGCCGTAAAGCGCAGCTCACTTGGTGAGTTTATTTCTTTCTTTATCGAAACATATAACATCCTAGTGGTGCGTATCACTTTTAAAGTATGAAAGAATGATGGCAGAACAAATCTGCAAAATGTTAAGCTAGAATCAATTCATTTGTGTTCATTATTGTATAATTTAAACCTCTAAGCGCGTACATTGACAAGATGGCAGTACAAGCACAATAACAAAGTTAAGTTCCATAGCCTAAACGTAAGTTATTTCAACTATGATTTTTACCATCGTAACAATCGTAGTAAGCTAAACAAGACATAACTGTTATATCTGTTCGTTCTTCTCTCTGTCAAGATGGTTCTGTTCCAATACAGTGTGCACATTTTTATCTCCCACTGCCTCTGGCTTGTATTTAAAATACTGATCGTATTTTGTTTATTATCATTTTCGTGCAACAGGGTTCAACCTAGTTTCAAGAGAATCGGAGAAAGTTGAGAATAAAATGTATCAAGTTCTATTTTCTCAGAGCTAACTTTAAACAAAAATAGTTGGATACTTCTAAAGGAAAAGAAGGGCATGTATATTTTAAAAAGTAGGTTTTCACATGTAACAAGCACTGCACAATGAAAGCTAAGTTCCAATCCAAAAGCTCAAATAATCACTAAGTTTTAACGGTTTTAAGAATATGAAATACATGGGAGTAAATGGAAGAGTTAGAATTTATAATGCGGTTTACGAGAAATCAGCTTTTACGGATATCCCCCTTCTTTTCTTGTATTCTTCAATTATTTTGTGTGGCATTATCTCTGAGAATTTGACATGAGCCTTAGATCCCTAAAGGCCATAAATAAAATTCGATTCGAAATTCAATTAGCTCTGAGAAACTATAACTTTTTAACCTTGTTTACCCTATTTTCCCCATTTCTCTAAGGGGAAAGTGGGTTAGACCAAAGTAACACTCAACATTTCAAATTGTAATATTATAATTTCATTTTGCAAATCTTTCACGAACTTACATGGTGTTATTTTACATTTGTTTGCTATTGGTCGCACATTAGATCTAGTATTAACAAACATTGTTGACGTCACTGTAGTTAGAGAAGAATACCCTCTTGTTCCTGAAGATAAACACCATCCGACATTACTTTGTTCCTTTTCACATACTCAATTTAAAAAAAATGAAACTGGAGAGCAACATTACTGGGTTTAATTATAGGAAAGCTAATTTCGAACAAATAAATGTGTACTAAATTGTCGAGACTAAACTGGAACCAACTTTCTCATTTGAATGACGTAAATGAAGCATTAGGGCGATTCTATGAGATGATTTACACTACTATGAGCCTATGTGTTCCCCGTAAGAAATGTAATAGTAATAAATATCCGTCTTGGTTCACTTATAATATAATTCAAAAGATTAAATTTAAGACATATCATCATAGGAAAATGAAAACTGGTGTAGACGTTGCTTTTCATCGAGATAAATTTCGTATCTTACGTAGAGAGCTAAAATCAGAAATTTCATTAGCATATAAATTTTTCATTGAAAGCTCACAATACAGTATTAATAAATACCCGAGGAAATTTTTGGAATTTTGTTAAAAGTAAGACAAAGTATCTCTCTTCCACTTCCTTGAATACAGAGACAAAGAGCTAGAACGTAATAGGGAAGTATCTAGGTCTGTTGCACATTATTTTCAATCTGTATTTAGAACTGTAACACCCCAACACAAATCTGAAATTTTGTCACATTTTGTCATGTGAACTTTTAAACACATTTCAAATAAAAGGAATTAAAATGAAAGAAATTGAGGAAGCAATCAAAATGTTAAAACCTAATGTATCTTGTGGGCCAGACGAAATTCCACCTTATATAATAAAAGGTTGTGCTGATACTCTTAAATACCCATTATATATTGTATTAAATCTATCTGTAAAAACTTGTGTATTCCCTGACAAATGGAAGGAAAGTTTAATTTGTTCTATTCGAAAATCCGGAAATAGCAAAAATGTCGAAAACTTCAGACCAATAGCTATTTTATCATCGTTTACAAAAGTATATGAATGTGTTATATATAGGCGAATATTGAATCATGTAAACTCCATTCTTTCACCATATCAGCACGGCTTTTTAAAAAATAGGTCAACTTCAACAAACTTAGCAATTTGTAACTGACTTTATTGCAACTGAGCTAGATAAAGGAGGGCAAGTAGACGTCGTATACACTGATTTCAGTAAAGCATTTGATTTGGTTGTTCATGATGTTTTGCTGAGCAAACTTGAGTTTTTCAGTTTTTCTACGGGAACACTCAATTTTTAACATCGTATTTACGTAAACGTAAAACAGGCAGTAATTTTTAAAGGATATATTTCTGAATGTTTTGAGACATTGTCCGGTGTGCCACAAGGTTCAAACCTCGGCCCTTTATTATTTCTTTTAGTTATTAATAATATATCTGAGTGCATCGAGGACTCTTATAGTCTGTTATTCGCGGATGACCTGAAATTAATTATACGCTAGAATTGAATCAATTGAGGACAGTGCCAAGCTACAAGAAGACTTGGATAATGTCAAAGAATGGTGCGACAGGAATAAATTTGTAATTAATACAAAAACGTGCAATGCCATATCTTTTACAATGAAAGAAAAATATGTTGAGTATAACTACTCGATTGATGGAGTAAATCTATCGAAACCTGGAACGGTTAAAGATCTTGCAGTTGTTTTCGATCCAAAATTAAACTTCGGGCGTCACATTGAAATGATCACTAACAATGCGTACAGGAATCTTGGATATATTTACCGGTTTAACAAGAATCTCCATCTTGACTCAACACTTCTAAAATTGTATTACTCTTACGTGAGATCTTAACTAGAATACTCCTGTCATATACAGTATATACTCCGAACACTCAGAAACATGTTAAAGTAATAGAGAAAATCCAGTGCAAATTTTTGAAATTATTATTGTATAGAAAAAAAAACACATTATATCCTGCATACATGTCATACAGGGAATTAGTGAGCAATTTTAATATACAAACTTTGGAACAAAGTACGCATCTAAACGATTTAATATTTCTGAACAAATTAATACACAATCAAATTGACTGTATGGATTTAATCCCGAAAATTTTCATTCAAGTCCCGAACACTAAAACAAGATTGAGTAATAATGAAACATTCTATTGCAAAAAGCAAAGGACTGAAATCCTATATAAATCCCCAATTTGGAGAATGAGTGCTTTCTACCACAAAATTGAACCGAAAGTTAATGAAGACATATTTGGAATGACTGACAAAGAATTTAAAAGAATTACAGGTGAAGTGATATGATTGTTTCTTGTATCTGTAATGTACACGCAAGCACTGTAATTAGGCATATTGCCTGTTGTGTTATGTTATTGAATAAATAAATATTCAATGAAAATAATGAAAAAAAAATAGAACAGTACTTTAGTAATAAATGTAATATTAAATTTTCAAAAGCGTTTCATAATTGAGGAGTTTGATGTTATAAAGGGGTAATCCTGAAAGAAGCATTTTGTGAAAAATGGAGTTGAAAATTAAGAAGGGTTTCATTCTTCACTTAATAAGGCCCACAGCTGTACTTTGGCTTTTGGAGGGAAAGCAACTGATAAGTGCTAACATACTTTCAGAATGCACTGTTTTTGCTTTTGTCGCACCTGATTCAAAGAGTTGTCCTGATCTGAGTGCAGATATTGAGTCGAAATTTTGAGAAAGGATTATTCAAACATAGTGAACATTTTTTACGTATTTGATGGGAAAAGAGCGTAACAGAACAACATTCACTATTAAAAATGTTTCAGTAACTTTACTAGAAAAAAGTCAAGCAGATAAGAGGGCTAGCTGCATGGAAATTTCCAGTAATAATTACTAACGAAAATCCCAAAATTTCCAGTAACGAACGAAACCTTTCGTAGTTCCAAAATATTTTTAAAAAATTTTATTAATTTTTTTTTTACTATTATTCACATTCCATTTTTACTGACTATTCAGCTATTATTGAACCAAAAGTATTTTCGATTTTTCCCAGTGTTCAGTATATGAGTTCAAAGTTCTTACCTAACAGAACGACGTTGTATTTTTTTTCTGAGATCTCTTTCCTTAAACATATTGGAATCCCCAAAGTTTATAATTTTCGCTAGTAATGTTGCTGGCAATTTCCAAGCAGGTAGTTGCCTGACTTCCATGATTGTCTCCAGAAAAGTTTCCGAAACTATTAATTAATAGCATATTTCTGGATTAATCATCAATATCTTATTGTTTTAAAATTCTCAATCATTTAAATGATTACCAACTCTGTTAATAACAAATAATCGGTATTTTGCATTTATTATTAACCTTTAGGCGTGTTATACTCAAGCCGAAAAACGATCGAGTAGAGCATGGTTGAAAGTAGTTGGCGAGGGCTTAGTTAGAAGCTACTATCCCGGCATTTGCATAGTGTGACTGCAGAATTAACTTGAAAACTTTAGTCAGAATAGGCAGCCGCTGGGATCGTCCCCAGGACCTTGCGAAGGAGAATCCGGAT
This sequence comes from Lepisma saccharinum, assembly GCA_022664845.1. Classification (NCBI taxonomy): domain Eukaryota; kingdom Metazoa; phylum Arthropoda; class Insecta; order Zygentoma; family Lepismatidae; genus Lepisma; species Lepisma saccharinum. The sequence continues at coordinate 6,513 of JAGDQP010009429.1, read as the reverse complement.
TGTTACCTCTAAACAAGGGTGTAACGGTAACATGGTCTTGTAGAAGGTTATAATATTATGTGGGTGTACGCCATATACCAATGTATAACCTACATTCCTCCCCTAACCGGACTGTTATTTATCACCGAAAAAGGTAGGGGAAAACGCTATGATAATATTTAAAGGATGTGTTATTACGGTACTTGTACGCGTATTTCAGTATCTCACAACCAAGAACGGCGCTACAGGGGAAGTTATGTGGAGCTGAACGCCTAAATATATATCTTAGTCAGCTCGTAGACCCCCAGTTTTATCAGTATTCTTTATTTTATACATATAAGCTGAAGTCAGTCCCCGACTTTCTCAAATGAAATATTGTATCCCCCCGCATGTTTTACCCTGGCGTCGTCGCTGTTCATAACTCAAGAATTAATACATAAATGAAAAACATGTCACAGCGATGACAAGCACGAAAAACTAAGTACTGAAAATTTGGTCCATATTGCATTAGTCTCGAAGTAGACAATTGAGTGTTTGCTCTGGTGCCTAAATTCAAACATTGATTGAGCACTCCGGTATCGATAAGTATATAGATCTCAGAACAGCACTGATATCTAGTCATGTGACACGAGACATTCATTTGTACCTTATTAATCTTGAATAAAATTTCCGTAAAGCAAAACTTCCCAGTCAAACATTATGAAATACAATATTCGCGTACATAAGAATTGTTTTGCAAATAACTTGTGAAGAAGTGTTTTTCCCACCATACAAGAAAACAAGCAAAGGAGGTACCAGGAAAAACACACGAGCAGCCAGGGAATATTTCCCCTTTCGCTCCCTACAAATAACGTCCTGCCCTTAACCCAAAATCTCTGAGAAGGAAACAAATGAAGCGTGTACACTAAAGTGTAACTGAGCTTTAATCTATTAAAATCTCCTAACTTAAACATTTAAGTATTAAAAAGTATTCGGTTCTTCTCTGTTATTTACCCGACATTAAGGATAGGTTACATCGTTAATTTACTTTGTCTTACCGCAACTAAATCGAGAAAATTAGTTCGTGACCGGACACGTACCCGAAATCTCTCGGGTCCCTGTTCGGGCGCCAATTATTTAGGTTAGGAAGAGTCAGGTTACTTTATATATCTAAACCTAATATTCTCTACTAAAATAGTGGCGGGCAATTTTCTATTATAATAGGTGAGATCCAAACATTTTCCATATTTATTCATGATAGATATAAAGAATATTTTAGAAATTCTTATCAACTTTCACTTATACCTTTTTGTTTCTTTTGCTTTTTTCAGGCACAAAGTTCGCCCCGACGTGTAGCGGTTCCAGTACTAGTGAAGGACGGGAAGCCATGCTCCGGGTCAAGCAACGACGCCACGACAACCTCAACGGCGAGGTCTGCGTCGAGCCTTGGTGCGAGTCCCGTGAGTGGACAATCTCCACCAATAAATCCTTGTTCTCAGAGTCCCAGTGCAGGGGCGTTAGCTGTAAGCTTAGCACAACACCACAGTCAACAACAGCAACAACAACAGTCATGCAGTTTGACACCGAACAGCACCTCCAGTCTGTTAAGCAATATGGCGTATCAACGACAATCGCTAACTCCCAGTTTAGGCATGAATACACCGCCCATATCACAACATCAGCAACAAGCTAATATGTGCGCATCATATCTCCCATTACAAAGCCGCGCTTGGTAAAAATAAAACAAAATGTCGAGAGTAGAAAGAGTAAAAATCGTGTGCGTTTTATTTCGACACGTCAGATATTAAAAACAATATTGGAAAGTGATTTTCTCGTAAGTGAGAACGTTAAGAACACTAAGAAAATAACTGTGAATGTGTGTGAGCATGTGTGTGCGTACGCGTGTGTGTGTTTGCTTCTGTTGGGAATCATAACGGTGGACATTGTACTTTTTAGGCCAAAAGAACTAATAAACTTTTATGTGCCGCAAAAAGAATTGAAAAAATAAAGAAGGAGTACAGTTAAGCGTTGATGTATACAAAAAGTAACACATAAACAACACAAGACAATTTGCGTATGAAAGCATAACAAACTTTTGCAATTTAGGTTTTGTTTAACAAAAGCCTAAAAAAAAAGAACAAATAATTCACGTAAGAATAGTGATACGATGTGGTAGTGTTTTGTTTTGGTGTTCTTTGACTATTACTCTCCCTCTCCCCAATTTCCCATATGAAAGAAGCACTGTAGGGTTTTAGTTTGAAGTAAGACAAAGGTACAAAATAATGAAATCGATGAAAAAAATGACTAAAGCGGTGTTTCAGTGGTATTGTATTTATTATTATTATGATTATTATTACTATTATCACAATTTGTTTGTTTTTTGTTTTATGCTTGTTGATAAGAGAAAAAGAATGAAAACACTGCCGTCATATTCAACCTGTTGCATTTCATAGTTTCTTATATATTTACATAAACACACACACACATGTATTGGTATACCCAAACCACCAAAATGTGAGTTTCAAACATTTCCCCTCACCTTTAATTAATCAAAGTACTGCTGGCATATTAATTAGCGCCCAATCAGGGACACGCAAAACAAAAAAACATATGACAGTGCCTCGGCCATTAGCTGCTGCAGATCGCATTGTTATCACTACAAACTCCCTGGGCCTGTACATACTAGAAAATAATTTTCATATGACTCAGAAATGAGTTTAAAATGTATCATTAGTGCAAATAAGACACTGAATTCTAGATTTTAAATGTGGACATATATATACTATATAAAATTACATCTGATGAAGATTATAAATATGGTAAAGATAGAATTTGTTATTGTATAAAATACAGAAGAAATTGCATTGCAACAGTAAGTCTACTACCAACTTTTGTTTCAACACAGAAAAGGAAAGGTAATATGGAAGCTGTTTTGATGAAGAATTTTTATTTGAACACAAAATAAAATAAAGTTTTCAATGAAACAGAAGTAAACCAGCAGGAAATAAGTTTCACAAAAGTAGGAAAGAATTTACAAAAAGGCAGAAAATAAGTCACAAAAAATAGGAAATAAATCACAGGAAAGTCAGAAATAAGCCACAAAAACAACTAATAGGTCACACAAAAGTAGGAAATAAGTTACCCCCAAAAAGGAGGAAATAAGTCACAAAAGTAGGGAAAAAATTACAAAATGGAATGAAACAAGTTACAAAAAAGTAGGAAATAAATCACAAAATGCCGGAAATAAATTACAAAAGCTGAAAACAAGTCACAAAATAGAAGGAAATAAGTCACAAAATAGCAAGAAATAAGAGATACAGGTTATACAAAACTGTTACGCTAACAATTTAAGACTTACAAATATTTATCATTAGATCTAATCAACAAGAAAGTGAGGGGTTCTCACTGGAAATTTGATCGCTGGTATAACGAAATTGATATGAAAACTTGTCATATTAGAATAATTATTCAAACGAAGACAACAAAATAGGATAGTCACGAAAGAACCTGGATAAAATGTCTATGCATACAAAGAGGACATGTCAGCGGAAAAAAGGATGTGTAATATTCCTAACCTGAATTGCGGTGAATGGCAATTCCGGTCATAGCAAAATCACTGACAACTGGAGTCATTCGGTTTTTGTTCAGAGCACGTGATTTTGAATCCATCCGCTAGGTAGCTCTGGCATAGACAGCATATTCTATTATAAGGTCTATGCTACAGCTACCTAGCGGATGAATTCAAAATCACGTGCTCCTGTACAAAAACCCATTAGTTTTAGGGCAGTCAGAAATGGGGAAGCGTTCTAAGTTTATCTATTATGAGGTCTATGCTTGAAGTTGTGTTTAGTTGAGAACATCTATTTGAGATTTAATTAGAGACAGATATTAATGTGGTGTTTCTTTCGTGTTGTATTAAGGTCTGGTTTATGAACTAGCGATATAATCTTAAACGACGGTACAGACTCAAGTTCATTGATGAACACTTTGGCAGTTCATTAAAAAAATCGTACACTTTGTTGTTTGTTATTCAGAATGCAGTTTTGGTATAGATGTGTTTTCTTTTCTTACTCACTTGCTGGCTTTAAATACAGTTTTCTTCACTTCTATTCTAGTAGTGTCTGGCACACAAGTGATTGGTCACTATGGTGAGTCTACACTAGGCCAAATTACTGTGTGGACTCATGCTGTTGAGGACTGTCTCGGAACGGCGAAACGGCTTCGGTAGTTTCTTTGCTACTCCGAACTTTGAAAACAAAAAACGAGATATTCACGAGGAATTCACAATATATTTTCCAGTATTGCTTCAAGCTTTTTCTTCAATGTGCTTGAAGATAAAAATACATGCACATGATTCACCAACATGCATAATGACACTTACACTTTTCATGAACCTATGTTCAACATTAACACATTCTGAAGTTTATCAACACAGAATTTCGAGGTTTATCCGACAAAGCTAATGAACATAATTTTAGTTGTCAGTATCTGGCAATGCTGTGAACGATGATAACAGTAATTTGGAAATTGATCGAGACGGTTTATATACCAACAATTTCTGCTCTTTTCAGATATTTTTGGTATTTAAACCCATTGTAGTTCACTGTACCAACACTTATAGTATCTTGTTAATTAAGTAATATTTTCTTTGTCTTGTTAGTTTTCAAACTTCTGATTAGTAAGGAAATAATCAAGGGTTGTCGCGGTATTGGGACAGTCCTTGTCAACAAGCGTCTGCAAAAAAAAAAAAAAAAAAAAGGCATAGTGTGGACTGACCATAACACTTCATTGTCTTTGCTAATTAATCTTTCACAGCATATTTCGTTTCTGTTACAAGTGATTGTCCCGTTATTTAGTTTCACGATACTTGTGCTAAGAATATCCATCGTAACAAGCGGAAATCTTTGCCTCCTCGGTGTGTGAATATTCCATGGCACTTAGCAAAGCAAGACTAATAAAATCACATACAGTACACTTAAACACTTTGTTGTATTTTATATCGCTGGTTTATTAAGCAGAGCCAACTCGAATGAATTACCACACTAACATTCGTCGGCAATGTGTAGTATGGACAAATAGATGTGAGTGTCATTTCTTGTTTCTACCCCTTATCTCCTCTGCAAGGAAAAAATACAGACTAATAGCCTATTGTTTTAGAACTATAGCTTTCTAATAAACAGTTATTTCTGACCAGAATTGCCAATAACCGCAATATTATCTCGATCAATGACCTCTATCTAAGCGATACTGGAATTACCGCTGCCATTGAAAATTTCGTGGATATATGAAGCCTGGGAACGAAGATGACACTTAATCTCGTTTGTCTACTTTTAGTCTAAACCAATATGGACCAAAATTTCGGTTCTAACTCAGTTTTATACGCCTGGTATCACTGTGCAGCCCGTTTTTACATCCTTTATATTAACTTGATCTGTAATCATCTCTGGTACAAATCTTGTAATTGACTTTCAACTCACTTCCCATCATCCGATCTCTTTGAAATTTTGTAAACTTGCTTACTTCCAATGACAATACAATATTCAATCATTAGATATACGACAAAATAATCCAGTTAACTGTAATTAATTAATTAATAAATAAAATAATTGGAAATTATCCTTAAATGCACGCAACGCTTCATCTATTGTGTGAAGTTTGGGTTGCCTATCTCGCAGGAAGTTTAATATTCATCTGTTTTTAATAGATAAAATTAATTAAAAATGATTTAAAAACACACTTTTTTAAAGATAGACTAAAAAGTAAAAAAATAATAAATTGAATTAATCTTATGAATCGGAAAATAAAAGCGTGAATGCTCTTGCTTACCTTATCATAATATCTAAGAGCACCCACACTTTTTATTTTCAGATTCATAAGATTAATTTATTATTTTTTTACTTTTTAAGAAAAGGGTGCTTTTTTAAAAAATCCTTTTTAAGTTTTTTTTTTATTTATGTCTTAATTCTTGCAAAAAACGTAAATACGTATTATTTGCAATATTTTCTATTATATGCAGAGTACGGTATAATATTATATGAATTACTCAGAAATTACGACTTTAAATCAAAACACGGGCCGCACAGCGATAAGACATATATAAAACTGACTGAAACCTGAAAATTTGGTCCATATTGGATTAGACTGGAAGTGGAGAAAAGTATGAATAATTTCTCTGGCGTCTATCTTTCGACACTAAGCAGTCACTCCAGCAGTATCGGTACGTAAATCTCGATGGTTTCAATACACCTAACCTAAGAAAATGCTACAGAAAATATCACACTGTTGCCAGGTCTATTAAATTAAAGTATACAATTGAAGACCACAAAGAAAGAATGTGTTTTGTTCATTTTTGGCCAAATTGAGATAACAGGACTATCTGTTTACATTTTGAAGGACCTTTCTAACGAATTATCATGCATGAAGAGACTATCTATAGTCTGTCTATTACAATCAAATGTCCATTTGATGTGCAGGTATCCACAATGCTGATTGTGGACTTCTAAAAACGCTCTGCTGTGAAATCAAGAAAATGGACAAAGCATGTTTTTTTTTTTT
>JAGDQP010009428.1:44495-59192 GCA_022664845.1 Lepisma saccharinum | reverse complement strand
CAAAGAGAAAAATCTAAGGAGAGCACGAAAGGAAACAGAACATTACAAAGAAATAAAAGGGGAATAAAAATAAAAATGGAGGAGCAACTAGGCTGTTACGGCTAGGCTAGGGTACTACTTCGAGTAGTTTGCTAAGGCGACAGAGCTTACGCCATTGTGTGCCGAGCTATGACGTCGTTTGTGACGATGCTCCCTTCACTTTGAGCGCCTGTAGCTGCAAAATTGTACCTATTGGTAAATTTCTTCGAAGATACTTATTGTTTTGATGGGAGGAATAACCTCGCGACGTTTGTCGGTGTAATTTTAAAACACACTGTATATACTTATTACTAGTACAGAAAGTCTTTACACAATTATTTACAAGCTAAATTACCTGTAATATCTTGACGAGTAGATGCAGTAAGAATTTCTTTGATTAGCTGTCCATTAATGGCAACAGTGATGATTTCAGCTCTCACATAAAACCCATTAGCAAACGTCTTAGAACCTAGGAAAAGATATATATTAAGTAAGATATGCAAAATCATGTATTATAAAGTGTCTTTATATTTAATATGCATACAGTATTATCATCTTAGTATTAACAACTAAATTATTGTAGTATCTATAAAAGTTTTACGCTAACCATTTCGATTTTCCTACATTACATAGTTCATTACCTGGGGTCCAGAGACCCCTATGAGGTCCATGGATGCATTTCAGGTGTTCCGAGAACGTCAGATAAATATTTCCAGGGACTGAATCTTAAAGCGAATGGTTGAACTACGAGCAGAAGTTTCCCATTGAAAGAAAAAGAAAATATTCTATCAGAACACTGACAGTTACGAATTCGTTTGTGGTTTATGCTACTTGCCCGCCATCTACCAGGTGTGTATATATTGTATCAGTTTCGGATGGAGGAGTGTAGAAATACATCCTGTATCCGATTCCTATACATATTTTTAAGGACGGGTTGACCTCGGAAATGTCAGACTTCCCAGGACGGCTTCCAGGGCTTTAGGAAGCCTGTCGGAGGCTGGTTGGATAGGAATTGTAGTTATATTGGATCAGAGGATGGTTCCGCGTTTGTGAAATATAGCTGGTTTAAGGGCCTGCACGGTATGCAACACGGTATGCGGAGCACTGCGCTGAAAAAAAAAGACCATTTTCTATTTGATACATATCAGAATAAATCCTCTAATGGAGACTTTTAACTGCTTTTTAAAGCTGAGAAAGAAGGAAGCTCTATATTTCCTATCCGGAGAGAAAATCACAATAACTTTCGCTTTAACCTCTTATAGGAAAAGGAAAAATCAGTGCAACCAAAGAAATGAAAAATATGATTTGGGAAAACAGTGAATAAACTTTATAGAAAAACTTAACGAAAGAAAAAGTTACAATGAATTTAACAATGAAGTGGGATGTTATCCCTAGGTGTATATAAAATGAATTGTATTGCAGACCAGAAACAGCGGTAGTATCTATATATTTGATCACACACTTTTGATGTAACAATTTAAAGGGAAAATTGACACGATTTTTTCAAAATGTCTTCCTTCCTTACTCAAATTTGACACTATAGAAAGATTTTAGATTCAATGAGCAACTTGATGCGGCATTGACAAGAAAAAAAATAAATCCGCTCAATTAATAAACAAATCAGCTGACAGCCGTAAATAAACTTGTGGCGCGCGACATGAATTGTTTCGTCAGTAGTATTGCTTGCAAGGCTAGTCAAGTCTCTCATTTAAATATCATCACATTCCAAAGCTAATGGATCTTAGAGATAAGAGGTACTATATTCCATTAGTAGCCTTTTACGATAGGCATGTGCACTTAAAACCACTTAGCTTTTAGATAATGGTGAGATAAGAGTTACTACCACTTTAAAAACACTTAATGGAGAGTACTTTTAAAAGAATGTACGGGTAAGAGCTTCCATTAGTCTAATAATATAGGTATGTGCCCTAAACATCACTCAGCTTTCATAAAATGGTAAGATATTGGTTATTATTATTTTAAAACCACTTAATTGAGAGTGTTCTTAAAAGAATGTACGGATAAGAGCTTCCATCAGTTAAATAATATAGGTATGTGCACTTAACACCACTCAGCTTTTATAAAATGCTAAGATATTAGTTATTATTTTAAAACCACTTAATTGAGAGTGTTCCTAAAAGAATGTACGGATAAGAGCTTCCATTAGTTAAAAAATATATAGCTATGTGCACTTAACACCACTTAACTCGTTAGATAATGGTAAGATAATAGTTATGACTACTTTAAACCACTCAACTGAGATAATAACTAGTCCACTCTTAAAAGCATTAGATGTATAGAGTGCTCTTAGGCTTATAACAGCAGCTATATATCATGGTGAAAGGCGGATGTACTGGAATAATGTTCATTTGCGCTTTTAATGTAAGTAAAAGCACTTAACACCACTTAGCTTTTAGTTAATGGTGAGATAAAAGTTACTACCACTTTAAAACCTCTTAACTGAGATGATAACTAGTACACTTTGAAAAGCATTAGATAGAGTGCTTTTAGTATTATCTTATGACTGCAGCAGCTCTTAGTACGACTTGGTGAAAGGCGGATGCCGTTCATTTGCGCATGTGCACGAGTCTGAATAAAGTGTCAGTGTTTAGGTATGAATATCAGTTGCTATGGCTACCTCAAGCATGGACAAAACTATTCCTTTTGTTGATAGTCCAAGCGTATTTTAACCAACGTGCAAGTGCCCCTCCCGTTGGGTGGCGGAAGGCTGTATAGTAGCAAGTATACAAGCATATGAGTTTTCAAATTACCTGTTATGTTTAGGCTGCTATACGAATCAACCGAACCAGCGTGATCATATTTGTGCTGGTCATCGCAATGGATATATTTTTCCACACGCCACTCCTGAGGAATTAGCGACACTGTTTGGTACACGTACAAAATCCATTTTGCGTGACTCGAAGATGGTGGACGAATTGTTTACGTTGTACTTTCAATCTCACGAGTCAGCTCCTGCAGCATTAAGGGAAAAGTCTGATTGGGGGTTCAACGCATGTTAAAATTGAACCGTGTAGTTTTGGTGGACTTGTTGCTGAAGAAGGATATGGAGGTCCCCTTCAAGACCAAGTGATCCCTTACTAGTGCATTTACAAATTTTAGTATTAATTACAGTTTTAGTATGGTTCAGTGTACGAGTTGTGAAGATGACTTTTTTGTGGATCAATGTGTCTTGTCCACCATTAGTTTGTACTTGGAAACGAACCCCATTGAATGTACCAATTGTAATTTACGTAAGCCCCACAATTGCCTGTACGTGTGAAATACGGGTACAGTAATTGCTCAGCATGTATCCGGTCACATAAACGATCCTGAACAGTTTAGTGAATATTACTCCATTTTCACTGCTCAAGGTTATACACATGTTATGAAGATACCTTTTCTAAATGTAGTGCTGCAGTTTATTAAGGATCCCGAGTGCATTGCGTAATTGATTTCTTTAGTGCTTCAACACCAACAGCAGTAGCAACAGTTGATTTCACCGGGTGTACGTGTTTTATGTGCAAGGCAGTTTATAATCGATTTTTAAGGTTATAATCGATTTTATGCTAACGAGTATATTATTCGTGAATTCTGTTTGGTTGCGTGTGATGCAACATTAATATTCCATTCCCTGGTAAAGTTACCCTGTGAACGTTCAGACTTAGCTGTAGGGTACCAACGTCAAGTGAATTGGCTAATGAATAATCTGCACGGGTTAGAATGGACTACATCCAACGGGTTTAGTGTGTCACACGTCCGTCATATTGTTGCTCAATGTTGCGAGAGTGGTTCTACGTTTTATTTCAAACGAAGTGAAAAGAAGATTGTTTTAAGTAAGATTTTTCAGTTGTCCAATGTATTAAACCTTGAAGATCAAGCATGCCCCGCCTTGCGTACATTAGTTTAAAGTTGATAATGCGAATTGTACGTATCAACCACTGCAGGAGTATGCTTGCGCAATACGTTCATGTATTCAATTACAATATTGGTTAAAGTTCCAATCATCAAAGGTGGTGAATACCATATTCACATTACACTTGTAGATTTATTATTAATAAATATATATACTAACCAGGAAAAAGGTGATTATTATTTCTTGAAATGAAACCCAAAGGATTAGAGGTAACGAAGTTCTTATGACAGTAAACTATTTTATTACAAAGGTGTTACAATTTATATTGTTGTTCCTTTTTTTTGAACAAGTTGATCATTCCATGTTGGGTTGATGGTATAAAATTTGGTTTTAATATTTACATTTTATACTTTAAAGTACAGATATACAAGATATAACATACCACACAGCAAAGATTTATCAGCTGAGTACTGAATGTTATTAACATGGTAGACTTTACAGTGTCTTTGGAGAAAATGAACGATTGGTTTAGACGGAGGTTTTGCATGCGTATCAAAGTAAACCCCCCGGCGTCCCACCGTTCCCAAGATTTTTTTGAATGAAACAAAATCTGGAACAGCGCCCACAGCTCTCCCAAGGGATCTTTTTGAAAGGAACAAAGTCTGGAAAGGTGCTCTGAATAAAAGACAGGTGATAAAGTCAGTTCTTCCTTACGAACATGTTAAGATATTGTGAAAATCATCCAACTTTTTCTTACAGGGAGGTCTCATTTAGTAGTGAAATGAATTTCGCTATCAATTATATATATATAATTAAGTGTGCTTTAACCGAGAGCAGGTGTCATATAAAATGTTAACGAAGTGCAAATTTGGTCATTGGGACACTCCTGCAAGGAAGCTCAACCAGAATTTGTGTTCGTACTAGTGAGTTTGAAATATTAATGAAAGTTTTCATGTTTTGTTTCCCTTTATGAAAATAAGAAACGAAGCGACTGTAGTGCATTGACTTGAAGGTTTGGGCTTTTAGTTTCGGTAGGGGCACTGGTGTTGATTTAACACGTAACAGCTAAGGCGGAATGTTGACGGGTTCGTAGTTAAACGTTACTAGACTGACATGAAAAAAGTTAACAAAATGTAAATTTAGTTATTGTGACACTTTTGTAATGAAGCTCGGCAAAATCTTTGTTCGCACCACTGGTTTTGAAATAACAATGAAAGTGTCTGTGCTTTGTGTTTTTTTTATGAAAATAAGAAACTAAGTGACTGGAGTTTATTGACTTGAAGGTCTTGACTTTTAGTTTCGACAAGGGCACGGGTGTTATTACGTAACAGCTAAAACGAAATGTTGACGAGCCTATTGTTAAACGTTAATAGACTGACTTATAAAAAAAGAAAGTTAAAAAAGTATTTTAAATAAATATGAAATGTTTTAGGAACAATGTTTTAACCAGTTTTGCACACTGTTACATAATTACTAACTGAAAAATTGTAAATTAGTTCACTGTGAAACCCACTCTGCATGAAGGTTCGGGTAGAATTGCTGTTTGTAATTACAATGTGCTTATTGTAATACCCCACACGTAAGCCTGGTAGTAATAATAAATTTTACATACGAACAATGTACTAGGAATTGAAATGCGATCGTACCAGTGAATATGTTAGTAAATAAAGTACGGAGCTCCATAGGAAAAGACTTTTTTGCTAGCAATTAAAAGGTTCTTTTTTCTAATTTCAACGATGGATTGAATGTTTATTTATGGAGTTTTGACCTAACAGCTAATAGACTTGGGTCGTGTTGAAGTCTATGTTTCTAAAATGTCCTTAAAATAAATTACTTATCACATACGTGCATAATTGAAATCATAGGCTACAATTAAGTTTATTTCGGCTGAGAGGAGGTTGCTGGTTTTATAATTGTTTTACACTTAGGAGCAATGTCATTATGCTAGCTGGAACAAAAGCCGTGAATAATACTCGTTTGTTTCATATTGTATAGTTAATATGCACTTTGTTAGGCGAAATACCTACCAGTCACATTATTGTTGAATACGTAAAGAACTGGATCATAAATCAGTAATCAAGTTAATGGAAAACATATGTGTAAAAAGAGGGGAAGGTCTGTCCATTTGTGTAACAGCCAGTTACTAACCTATGTATTAAAGTGGTTCATTAGTCATTAACTGAAGTTTTACGTAAAATGTAATTTTCATTTAATTACGAGGCGTGTATTATGTGGAAAATGAAAGTCAAATTAACGTAATGCATTACAGTAGTAGAAAAACTTACATGCATATACTACTGCTACACCGTAATAAAAGAACAGGTAACGAAATTGAATTTATTCGCTCGCTGCTATAGTTCGCTTTTAATGTTTTAGTTAATGAAGTATGAACTTAATTACTGAATTCATTTATTTAGTCGGTGAAACAAAGGAGATTAAATCTTGACGGAATGCTGTAACATTGAAATATACAATGGAATTTACGAGGCTTGAAGTTAAGATGCGGATAGGCTGGTTGAAAGAAACGTTGGCATGGAGCGGTTTTGATCCTAATTAGTAGGTACCATTTATTCATTTGGCTAGTAGGAGAGAAAATTGCTGCGACCATTTAATTATGAATTTAACGTCCACTATTGAAACAGTAATATGTTTTTGAAAGACGCTTGGTACGTGTTTTGACAGTGTACTACACGTGGCAAGATAGTAAAGGCAATGTCATTCACACTGAATTCACTTGTGCAATTTCAAAAAAAGGCATGTTACATATTGAAAAACAGCGCAATCTAATAGACTTAATCTCGGGAAAATGATGATTTATAAATGATAGGAAATACTATTAAAGTTGGCTACTGCATTATTAATCGATGTGTAGACATTTAAAATATAGCGTTCAAACATGAAAAGCAACTAAGATTGTAATATCGTAGTAACTACCGTTGATGACTTGCAAATGGTAAAATCTGTTCAAGTGGTTTAAAAGAGGAAACAACATTCTCAGATTGTGTTTCGCGGTTGGTTATTGTCTTGACTTTTTTGTCTGCATTTGTCTTACCTTAGATTTGTAATTGCACGCAAGCTAGTAATGAACTCGTGCGTTGCATGTCCATGAGTAAAGTCGCATTGCACGCATACGTAAGCATTATATTGCATCCAATCCAGGCATTGAGCCAGGTATAAATAATAAATATGTATACTACCTAGAGGTTTAGCGCAAGCAGTGTACTTAAAGCAGATGAGACAAAGCCGTGGAACCAGATTTTTTAAAAAAATAGCATACGTAACAGTAATAAATAACATCGATAGGGGCTTTACGGTTAGGACATGTTAGCTTATATGAATATGCTTGGTAATGGAACATACTATAAAATATTTGTCTGTTTAAGGTTAGGGGAATCTATGGCTACGAATAGTGCCATTTCCTGAATGTTATGTAATGCAAAATCATTTCCGATAATGAATACCAAATTCAGCGGAAACAACGTTTACCGTCATTAGAAGATCAGGACCTTCATTCAAATGCTAGTCGTACACTACAGGACAATGAAATCCATGGTAATTGTCAGTATTGATGTTTATACCATTTGCTGCAATTTATTGAAAAAATACACCACAGATGTTGATACAAGTAAAAGCAACGTTTAAAGATTATATAGCACGACAGGCGACCTTTGCGGATACAAAGTAAAATACACATTTAAAAATGGTAAACAAGTGCATGCAATGGATCTGAGTTCTATATTACTTGTTTTAACTGATGCTACCATGTTAGAAACGAAGAATAAGCGTTGTTGAACATATGAAAATCTATCCACCTCCTACTAATAACGTATCACTATAGGACATTGAAACCAAAGAAAATAATATGCATATTAGTATTATCATTTCTTGTATAAATTGCAAGCGCGAACATATAAAAAATGTTCCTTAACATACTGTTGTTACTTAACATGGCGATGACGCTAGGTGAAACAAAAAATGTTTCTGTAAAAAAAGTTGGAAGAAAAAAGTTTTTGTAAAAAAGATCGGAATAATAAGTCAACAAAAAAGTTTTTGTAAAACAGAAAAGAAGTTTTTGTAAAAAAAATTAGATAAAAAAAGGTTTTGTAAAAAAATTTGGAACAAAAAAAGGTTTGTTAAAAAGTTGGAACAAAAATTGTCGTAACTGTTTTTCTTCCATCTTGTAAAAGGTCTTTTGGCTTTTTCGTGTTTACAGAAAATATACTACCTTTTTAAAAAGTTGATACAAGAAAACTTGTGCTGTATTGTTACCGGAAAATATTTTTGGTAGCTGTTTTTTCGTTTTTGTTTTAATTAAGTTCTTTTTCTTAGAAAACAGAAAAAACTGAATGAACATTATAGAATCTATAATATTGTCTGAAAGTAGACAATTATAACCAAGTTGAACCCTGCATATGAATTTAAATAGTACATATTTCTCATTTGGAAACACATAAGAGTTCAGAATCTACAGTTTTTATGTAGTGACATGTCAATTGAACACTAGAGAAAGTGATAAGAACACTAACCATTAGTCCAACAATGACAAAATATCTGGATTTCCTACTGAACAGCATTAAGCACTACACTAAATAAACTTTGGAATATTTACTAAATACCAACAGCTAAAGAGAAAATCAATTAACCATTCTACAGTAGAAAATTAACGCTAGATATACTTTACTATATTTTACTATATCAGTATGGTAATCACTCATTAATTACAAACGTTTTTATTATTAATAAACAATTTTTCCCAGGAAAACATCCTGATATTGTCTAATTGATTTCAATCACTTTTATAGCAGGACGAGATTTTTAAAATTGAATAACCTTACTGTAACTTTAATGTTGAATTAATTTACATAAATATTACGCATTTTTAGTATACTTTGGGAAAATAACAAATGGAAAGTATATTTCAATTTTTGTGTTTTCTTGAACGAAACCTTAGAAACAGTTCATAAGACTGATGTATTAATTTTGAACTTAAGATATACATTTAGGTCAAGAATGTTAGGAGAGGATTCTTGTATAACCATTTTTATAAAATAAGATTTCAAATTTTCGAGAAAGAGGTAACAGCTTTCAATGCTAAGCTTTTGATTACGAACCTGTTTCTTTTAGATATTTTAAGTTGCCATGTCCAAGGCAAACTGAAACCAATTAGTTACGAGCGTCTCTGCATCATGATTTGTTGTTTCAATGGGTCTAATTGTTTTATAACCTCATAGAGGGTAATTCGGATAAGATTGAAGTTTTTTCGGAAATAATTTTAAATTGAAGGTCACAACCAGCATCATACATTATACACTTACTATAATTATACATCCACTGTACCACATTCATATTCGTCCAAAGAATTCTTTATCTTTTTCTGAAATAAAACCATCATAGTCTGGTATGAACTCGGTATAGTAACTTCAGGCTCGTTCTTTACTCTTAACACTTCCAAAGAATCCGTAATACTCCAAATGGAAAATGATTTGAACACTTGCATAACATTGTAAAATGACTTTTTTTCCTTCTAAAAATAATAGAGGAAATAATGCAGTAACATATCCACATCAGATTTCTTACCTTAGAACCACCGTCATTTTGTAGTAGCATAAGGATCTCCAGCATTTAAGAACGGTTTCAGGATCGTTATGCCCTAACGTTTTCCTACATAGCAAGCAAAACAGTGATAGGATTTTCCGTAACCTTAAATGAACTATAATATATTATTTCGTACCGATTGTACACAATAATGGAACAGAATTTACTACCTCTCAATGTGTGTATAAACAGACTGGCACACTCAGCTATGCATATATCACAAGAGCAACAACAAAAGCTAGCCCAAAAATGTTTTTGCAACTCTAATAATAGTTGGATGAGAAACAGGTGCTGCAGGGCAAACAATGTCACTGTAGCACTTTTTCTTTTGTTAAAGGCTATGGTGAGGGAACGTAACCTAAGAGGAGAAGTCTTTTTAAATGTTGATCGTTGTTGAGAGGTTAATTGATGAAAGACTGATTCTTTTAACCATCATAATATTTGATTCTCAGGGTGGGGTAAAAATTGTAATATATAAAAGCACACGACTATATAATTATATGGTAAAAAGCTATGTGTATGCGATAAAAGTGTTGTGTTGTTTCCCTATTCACGTAATTAATTGAACATTATATTGGGTTTCATGATTCTAAAGATCTTTGTGACTTGTACTAGGAATTATTATTAAACTACTTATAGTTATTTGTTTATTTACAAAAAAGGCGCATCACCGTGCATGTTCCATTTACATAAAATCTGTATAAGATAGCTTTTGTTCTTGCTCTTGTCATATATCCATCGCTGAGTGTGCGAGTCTATCTGTTTATACACACATTGAGATAGTAAATTCTGTTCCATTATTGTGTACAATCGGTACGAAGTATTATATTATAGTACATTTAAAGTTATGGAAAATCCTATGACTGTTTTGCTTGCTATGCAGGAAAATGTTAGGGTATAACGATCCTGAAACTATTCTTAAATGCAGATCCTTATGGTACTACAAAATGACGGTGGTTCTAAGGTGAAAAATCTGATGTGAATATGTTACTGCATTATTTCCTCTCTTATTTTTAGAACGAAAAACAAGTCATTTTAAAATGTTATGCAAGTGTTCAAATCATTTTCCATTTGGGGCATTACAGATTCTTTGGAAGTGTTAAGAGTAAAGAACGAGCCTAAAGTTACTATACCGAGTTCATACCAGACTATGATGGTTTCATTTCAGAGAAATATAATGAATTCTTTGGACGAATATGAATGTGGTACAGTGGATGTATAATTATAGTAAGTGTATAATGTATGATGCTGGTTGTGACCTTCAATTTAAAATTATTTCCGAAAAAACTTCAAACTTATCCGAATTACCCTCTATGAGGTTATAAAACAATTAGACCCATTGAAACAACAAATCATGATGCAGAGACGCTCGTAACTAATTGGTTTCAGTTTGCCTTGGACATGGCAACTTAAAATATCTAAAAGAAACAGGTTCGTAATCAAAAGCTTAGCATTGAAAGCTGTTACCTCTTTCTCGAAAATTTGAAATCTTATTTTATAAAAATGGTTATACAAGAATCCTCTCCTAACATTCTTGACCTAAATGTATATCTTAAGTTCAAAATTAATACATCAGTCTTATGAACTGTTTCTAAGGTTTCGTTCAAGAAAACACAAAAATTGAAATATACTTTCCATTTGTTATTTTCCCAAAGTATACTAAAAATACGTAATATTTATGTAAATTAGTTCAACATTAAAAATTACGTAAGGTTATTCAATTTTAAAAATCTCGTCTAACTATAAAAGTGATTGAAATCAATTAGACAATATCAGGATGTTTTCCTGGGAAAAATTGTTTATTAATAATGAAAACTGTTTTAATTAATTAGAGATTACCATACTCATATAGTAAAATAATTTAAATAACAAAAAATTAATCATATCTTTAGTATAAAATAAAAATACCTGGAATGTTTTTCCTCGTATTTATGTTCAGTAAAAAGGTATACAATATTTTACACTTCACTAATATTTCACTTGATGTCTTTTCGAATAATGTCTGAATGTAATATGATTCTGAAAACGACAAGAACTTTTATAGTTAACTTGTACACTTTCTTGTCATTGTTACATTTTATTAATAAGAAAAATACTTTAGCTTGGAAAATTCTTTAGCATATATTTCACTTACAGCAAGAAATTAAATAACTGTCAACTACCACTTGCTTTTTATTCGGCTTTTCAATTTTAATATTTATCACTCGTCTGATTACTATTAGTAATTCTATTCCTTAGAGATACAGGCAAAGCTTTGGCTGTATATCTGTTCAATAACTGCTTGAGGTTATATAGCAAACTAGTTTCTATAGATAGGTTAGTACATCTCAAAGTAGAGCCAATCACAGATGAAGTTAGGTAATTAAATTGTCTTTGTTTAGGAATTCACTTCTTGCGAAGGGAACTATACTTTCTGCGTTACTTTCCACATTGATGACAAACCATTGATAGTTAAGATTAGTTTTACAATGAGTTTCTTTGTATATTCTATAAAGTTCTTTTAAAACGGCTGGCTTACATAAAATACACATCTAAATATTTGTTCTCGCGATTGCACATATGCGTGTATGGATTTACGCACTGTAGAAAGCATCCCTGACGTAGTAAGTAGTCACTACTTTCAAAACGTTTCAACGCTTCCCAAATACATCCAACTGAGGCACTGATCAATGTACAATCACATACACTTTCAATGACAAGTTCGACAACCATCTCTGTGTGCTCCTGTGCAATACCTAAAGCCATGCTGTCGTCACCTTCCAGCACTATAACATTAAACTCCTCCTTGGTGATATTTAAAGCTAGCTCACATGAAGTACAGCTGTTAAGTTCTTCATCTCTAGCAAGTAATAATACTTTAGAGTCCACTACAGCAGTCATATTACTCCTTTCAGCCGATTAAAGTCTGGTAGGATATAACTTAAAGTAACGAAATGCTACTCAGTCTTTAAACTCCTTCAAATGAGGTCACCTTGTTGCGCACTAAAACTGCGCAGTACTGTTTTTTGAATATATATTACTTGTGTAGTCATTAATACTTCTATAATGGTAAATATATAACTCTTTGCTTTGACAATGCAACCAGGAATATTAACTTGCCTTTATTTTAAAAATACTATCATTGACCTTCAATTCTTAATTAGTTTGCTTAAAAGAATGTGCTATATTATTTTAGGTTTGTTATAATGGACTTGGTGAATTAATCTTATTGAAATCCAATTTCCTATTTTAAACAAGTCCGGGAAGTATATCTGCCTTTAATTTTCTACTGTAGGATAGTTAATTGATTTACTCTTTAGCTGTTGGTATTAAGTAAATATTCCAAAGTTTGTTTATTTAGTGTAGCGCTTAAAGCTGTTCAGTAGGAAATCCAGACATTTTGTCATTGTTGGACTAATGGTTAGGGTTCTTATCTACTTTCTCTAGTGTTCAATTGACATGTCACTACATAAAAACTGTAGACTCTGAACTCATATGTTTCCTAATAAGAAACCTGTTATGTACCATTTTAAATTCATATGTAGGGTTCAACTTGGTTGTAATTGTCTACTTTCAAAACAAATTATAGATTCTATAATGTGCATTCAGTTTTTTCTGTTTTCTAAGAAAAAGAACTCAATTAAAACAAAAACGAGAAAACAGCTACCAAAAACATTTTCCCGTAACAGTACAGCACAAGTTCTTTTGTATCAACTTTCCAAAAAGGTAGTATTACTTTCTGTAAACACGAAAAGCCAAAAGACCTTTTACGAGATGGAACAAAAACTTACAATTTCTTTGCTGCAAACTTTTTTACAACTTTTTTTACAAAAACCTTTTGCTCCAACTTTTTTTAACAAAATTTTTGTTCCAACTTTTTTTACAAAACATTTTTTGTTCCAATTTTTTTACAAAACTTTTTTTGTTCCAACTTTTTTTTACAAAAACTTTTTTGTTCCAACTTTTTTTACAAAAACTTTTTTGTTCCAACTTTTTTTTACAAAAACTTTTGTTCCAACTTCTTTTTTAGAAAATATTTTTTGTTCTCAGTTTTTTATTCCGAATTTTTTTACAAAAACTTTTTTCTTCCAACTTTTTTTATAAAATCTTTTTTGTTCCAACTATTTTTACAAAAAAATTTTGTTCCAACTTTCTTTTATGAAAACTTTTGTGAATTTTTTATTGCAGTTTTACTGTTCCCCCTAGCGTTAGGTAACAATAGTATGTTAAGGAACATCTATTTATATGCTCACGTTTGCAATTTAAACTAGAATGATAATACTAATATGCATATTATTTTCTTGGGTTTCAATGTCCTGTGTGTACGTGGTCATACGTTAGTAGGAGGTGGATAGATTGTCATACGTTCAACAACCCTTATTCTCCGTTTGTAAGATAGTAGCATCAGTTAAAACAAATAATATAGAACTCAGATCCATTGCATGCACTTGTTTACCACTTTTAAATGTACATTTTACTTTTATATCCGCAAAGGCTGCCTGTCGTGCTATATAATCTTAAACTTTGCTTTTACTTGTATCAACATCTGTGGTGTATTTTTTCAACAAATTGCAGCAAATGGTATAAACATCAGTACTGACAATTACCATGGATTTCATTTTTCTGTAGTGTAAGACTAGCGTCTGAATGAAGGTCCTGATCTTCTAATGACGGTAAACATTGTTTCCGCTGAATTTGGTATTCATTATCTGAAATGATATTGCATTACATAACATTCAGGAAATGGCACTATTCGTAGCCATAGATTCCCCTAACCTTAAACAGACAAATATTTTATAGTATGTTCCATTACCAAGCATATTCATATAAGCTAACATGTCCTAACCGTAAAGCCCCTATCGATGTTTATTACTGTTACGTATGGTATTTTTTTAAAATCTAGTTATACAGCATTGTCTCATCTCCTTTAAGTAGACTGCTTGCGCTAAACCTCTAGGTAGTATACATATTTATTATTTATACCTGGTTCAATGCCTGGATTGGATGCAATATAATGTTTACGTATGCGTGCAATGCGACTTCTCATGGACATGGAACGCACGAGTTCATTACTAGCTTGCGTGCGATGACAAACCTACGGTAAGACGAATGCAGACAAAAAAGTCAAGACAATAACCAACCGCGAAACACAATCTGAGAATGTTATTTTCTCTGAACCACGAACACGTTTTACCATTTGGAAGTCATCAACGGTAATTACTACGATATTACAATCTTAGTTGCTTTTCATG
>JAGDQP010009428.1:0-44095 GCA_022664845.1 Lepisma saccharinum | reverse complement strand
TTTTGTTCCAACTTTCTTTTATGAAAACTTTTGTGAATTTTTTATTGCAGTTTTACTGTTCCCCCTAGCGTTAGGTAACAATAGTATGTTAAGGAACATCTATTTATATGCTCACGTTTGCAATTTAAACTAGAATGATAATACTAATATGCATATTATTTTCTTGGGTTTCAATGTCCTGTGTGTACGTGGTCATACGTTAGTAGGAGGTGGATAGATTGTCATACGTTCAACAACCCTTATTCTCCGTTTGTAAGATAGTAGCATCAGTTAAAACAAATAATATAGAACTCAGATCCATTGCATGCACTTGTTTACCTCTTTTAAATGTACATTTTACTTTTATATCCGCAAAGGCTGCCTGTCGTGCTATATAATATTAAACTTTGCTTTTACTTGTATCAACATCTGTGGTGTATTTTTTCAACAAATTGCAGCAAATGGTATAAACATCAGTACTGACAATTACCATGGATTTCATTTTTCTGTAGTGTAAGACTAGCGTCTGAATGAAGGTCCTGATCTTCTAATGACGGTAAACATTGTTTCCGCTGAATTTGGTATTCATTATCGGAAATGATTTTGCATTACATAACATTCAGGAAATGGCACTATTCGTAGCCATAGATTCCCCTAACCTTAAACAGACAAATATTTTATAGTATGTTCCATTACCAAGCATATTCATATAAGCTAACATGTCCTAACCGTAAAGCCCCTATCGATGTTATTTATTACTGTTACGTATGCTATTTTTTTAAAAAATCTGGTTATAAAGCATTGTCTCATCTGCTTTAAGTAGACTGCTTGCGCTAAACCTCTAGGTAGTATACATATTTATTATTTATACCTGGTTCAATGCCTGGATTGGATGCAATATAATGTTTACGTATGCGTGCAATGCGACTTCTCATGGACATGGAACGCACGAGTTCATTACTAGCTTGCGTGCGATGACAAACCTACGGTAAGACGAATGCAGACAAAAAAGTCAAGACAATAACCAACCGCGAAACACAATCTGAGAATGTTATTTTCTCTGAACCACGAACACGTTTTACCATTTGGAAGTCATCAACGGTAATTACTACGATATTACAATCTTAGTTGCTTTTCATGTTTGAACGCTATATTTTAAATGTCTACACATCGATTAACAATACAGTAGCCAACTTTAATAGTATTTCCTATCATTTATAAATCATTATTTTCCCGATGTTCAGTCTATTAAAATGCGCTGTTTTTTCAAAATGTAACATGCTTTTTTTGAAATTGCACAAGTGAATTCGGTGTGAATGACATTGCTTTTACTATTTTTCCAAGTGTAGTACACTATGTCAATACACGTACCAAGCGTCTTTCAAAAACATATTACTGTTCAATTCTGGACGTTAAATTCATAATTAAATGGTCGCAGCAATTTTCTCTCCTACTAGGCAAATGAATAAATGGTACCTACTAATTAGGATCAAAACCGCTCCATGCCAACGTTTCTTTCAACCAGCCTATCCGCATCTTAACTTCAAGCCTCGTAAATTCCATTGTATATTTCAATGTTACAGCATTCCGTCAAGATTTAATCTCCTTTGTTTCACCGACTAAATAAATGAATTCAGTAATTAAGTTCATACTTCATTAACTAAAACATTAAAAGCGAACTATAGCAGCGAGCGGATAAATTCAATTTCGTTACCTGTGCTTTTATTACAGTGTAGCAGTAGTATATGCATGTAAGTTTTTCTCCTACTGTCATGCATTACGTTAATTTGACTTTCATTTTCATTTTGCACTTACTACACGGCTCGTAATTAAATGAAAATTACATTTTACGTAAAACATCAGACAATAACCAATGGACCACTTTCTTTAATACACAGGTTAGTAACTGGCACAGTTACACAAATGGACTGAGACCTTTTCCCTCTTTTCGCACATATGTTTTCCATTAACTTGATTACTGATTTATGATCCAGTTCTTTACGTATTCAACAATAATGTGACTGGTAGGTATTTCACCTAACAAAGTGCATATTAACTATACAATATGAAACAAACGAGTATTATTCACGGCTTTTGTTCCAGCTAGCATAATGACATTGCTCCTAAGCGTAAAACAATTATAAAACCAGCAACCTCCTCTCAGCCGAAATAAACTTAATTGTAGCCTATGATTTCAATTATGTACGTATGTGATAAGTAATTTATTTTAAAGAAATTATAGTAACAGACTTCAACACGACTCAAGTCTATTAGCTGTTAGGTCAAAATTCCATAAATAAACATTCAATCCATCGTTGAAATTAGAAAAAAGGACCTTTTAATTGCTAGCAAAGAAACACATACTCAGTATTTTCCTATGGAGCACCGTACTTTATTTACTAACATATTCACTGGTACGATCGCATTTCAATTCCTAGTACATTGTTCGTATGTAAAATTTATTATTACTACCAGGCTTACGTGTGGGGTATTACAATAAGCACATTGTAATTACAAACAGCAATTCTACCCGGCCTTCCATGCAGAGTGGGTTTCACAATGAACTAATTTACAATTTTTCAGTTAGTAATTATGTAACAGTGTGCAAAACTGGTTAAAACATTGTTCCTAAAACATTCCATATTTATTCAAAATACTTTTTAACTTGGTTTTTTATAAGTCAGTCTATTAACGTTTAACAACAGGCACGTCAACATTTCGTCTTAACTGTTACGTAATACATTAACACCCGCTCCCTTGTCGAAACAAAGTCAAGTCCTTCAACTCAATAAACTCCAGTCACTTAGTTTCTTATTTTCATAAAAAAACACAAAGCACAGACACTTTCATTATTTCAAAACCAGTGGTACGAACAAAGATTTTGCCGAGCTTCCTTACAAAAGTGTCACAATAACTAAATTTACAATTTGTTAACTTTTTTCATATAAGTCAGTCTAGTAACGTTTAACTACGAACCCGTCAACATTCCGCCTTAGCTGTTACGTGTCAAATCAACACCAGTGCCCTTACCGAAACAAAGCCAAAACCTTCAAGTCAATGCACTACAGTCGCTTCGTTTCTTATTTTCATAAAGGGAAACAAAACCCGAAAACTTTCATTAATATTTCAAACTCACTAGTACGAACAAAAATTCTGGTTGAGCTTCCTTGCAGGAGTGCCCCAATGACCAAATTTGCACTTCGTTAACATTTTATATGACACCTGCTCTCGGTTAAAACACAATTATATATATAATTCACAGCGATATTCATTTAACTACTAAATGAGGCCTCCTTGTAAAAGAGTTTGTCTAATGATTTTCACGTTATCTTAATATGTTCGTAAGGAAGAACTGACATTATCACCTGTCTTTTATTCTGAGCACCTTTCCAGACTTTGTTCCTTTCAAAAAGATCCCCTGGGAGAGCTGTGGGCGCTGTTCCAGACTGTTTCATTCAAAAAAATCTTGGGAACGGTGGGACGGCGGAGGTTTACTTTGATACGAATGCAAAACCTCCGTCTAAACCACTCGTTCATTTTCTCCAAAGACACTGTAAAGTCTACCATGTTAATAACATTCAGTACTCAGCTGATAAATCTTTGCTGTGTGGTATGTTATATCTTGTATATCTGTACTTTAAAGTATAAAATGTAAATATTAAAACCAAATTTTATACCATCAACCCAACATGGAATGATCAACTTGTTCAAAAAAAAGGAACAACAATATAAATTGTAACACCTTTGTAATAAAATAGTTTACTGTCATAAGAACTTCGTTACCTCTAATCCTTTGGGTTTCATTTCAAGAAATAATAATCACCTTTTTCCTGGTTAGTATATATATTTATTAATAATAAATCTACAAGTGTAATGTGAATATGGTATTCACCACCTTTGATGATTGGAACTTTAACCAATATTGTAATTGAATACATGAACGTATTGCGCAAGCATACTCCTGCAGTGGTTGATACGTACAATTTGCAATATCAACTTTAAACTGTAATGTACGCAAGGCGGGGCATGCTTGATCTTCAAGGTTTAATACATTGGACAACTGAAAAATCTTACTTAAAACAATCTTCTTTTCACTTCGTTTGAAATAAAACGTAGAACCACTCTCGCAACATTGAGCAACAATATGACGGACGTGTGACACACTAAACCCGTTGGATGTAGTCCATTCTAACCCGTGCAGATTATTCATTAGCCAATTCACTTGACGTTGGTACCCTACAGCTAAGTCTGAACGTTCACAGGGTAACTTTACCAGGGAATGGAATATTAATGTTGCATCACACGCAACCAAACAGAATTCACGAATAATATACTCGTTAGCATAAAATCGATTATAACCTTAAAAATCGATTATAAACTGCCTTGCACATAAAACACGTACACCCGGTGAAATCAACTGTTGCTACTGCTGTTGGTGTTGAAGCACTAAAGAAATCAATTACGCAATGCACTCGGGATCCTTAATAAACTGCAGCACTACATTTAGAAAAGGTATCTTCATAACATGTGTATAACCTTGAGCAGTGAAAATGGAGTAATATTCACTAAACTGTTCAGGATCGTTAATGTGACCGGATACATGCTGAGCAATTACTGTACCCGTATTTCACACGTACAGGCAATTGTGGGGCTTACGTAAATTACAATTGGTACATTCAATGGGGTTCGTTTCCAAGTACAAACTAATGGTGGACAAGACACATTGATCCACAAAAAAGTCATCTTCACAACTGGTACACTGAACCATACTAAAACTGTAATTATTACTAAAATATGTAAATGCACTAGTAAGGGATCACTTGGTCTTGAAGGGGACCTCCATATCCTTCTTCAGCAACAAGTCCACCAAAACTACACGGTTCAATTTTAACATGCGTTGAACCCCCAATCAGACTTTTCCCTTAATGCTGCAGGAGCTGACTCGTGAGATTGAAAGTACAACGTAAACAATTCGTCCACCATCTTCGAGTCACGCAAAATGGATTTTGTACGTGTACCAAGCAGTGTCGCTAATTCCTCAGGAGTGGCGTCTGGAAAAATATATCCATTGCGATGACCAGCACAAATATGATCACGCTGGTTCGGTCGATTCATATAGCAGCCTAAACATAACAGGTAATTTGAAAACTCATATGCTTGCATACTTGCTACTATACAGCCTTCCGCCACCCAACGGGAGGGGCACTTGCATGTTGGTAAAAATACGCTTGGACTATCAACAAAAGGAATAGTTTTGTCCATGCTTGAGGTAGCCATAGCAACTGATATTCATACCTAAACACTGACACTTTATTCAGACTCGTGCACATGCGCAAATGAACGGCATCCGCCTTTCACCAAGTCGTACTAAGAGCTGCTGCAGTCATAAGATAATACTAAAAGCACTCTATCTAATGCTTTTCAAAGTGTACTAGTTATCATCTCAGTTAAGTGGTTTTAAAGTGGTAGTAACTTTTATCTCACCATTAACTAAAAGCTAAGTTTTGTTAAGTGCACATACCTATCGAAAAGGCTACTAATCGAATATAGTACCTCTTATCTCTAAAATCTCTTAGCTTTGGAATGTGATATTTAAATGAGAGACTTGACTAGCCTTGCAAACAATACTACTCTCGTCGCAACGCTCAAGCAATTTGGTCAACAATACTAAAAATAATGCTATACTTACAGAAGTTTAAATGCAGAATACAGAGCCATGGTTTTAGCTGAACATTTTTGGTACACTTCCACAACACTACCGTATTTATTAGTCATACGTGTTTTTATTTCAGTAAACGGGTAGGACGTAGTAGAATCAGTTGAAATTTACGTGCTGAAATGCAGACTAAACACTGAGGCTAACTGCCTGTCTACGCTTGCTGTTCTTTCAAAGAATTCAATAAATTTCACACAGATTATTCTAAACTTCAGGCTAAAATAAACCAGAAATACCTCTTTTTCTTTAAAAGAAATAAATTGCACAAATGAAAGAAAACTGCAAACTAATGCAACGATGACTTTTTGTTTATAAAAAAATGAAGTCACGGAAATCTGGAAACAGCAGTTAGTACCAGTCTTATTAAATCTCGACAACAGGGGTTCTTTATCTTTGTAATACTGTTTTGATACCAATGTCAACGATATTAATTCTGAAATTCGATTCCAACTCATCTATGCAGGCAAATTACATCGTTTAAAACAATTATATTTTCAAAAATATCTCTCACCAAATCTACGGTATATATTCATAGGATAACGCATACACACATAAATCAATGATCTTATCAACTAATTACATTATAAGAAATACATTCTGTGAAAACTTGGCCAAGAATTCATTACACACTATTCAATATATATGATGGATAATC
The DNA here is from genome assembly GCA_022664845.1 of Lepisma saccharinum. Classification (NCBI taxonomy): domain Eukaryota; kingdom Metazoa; phylum Arthropoda; class Insecta; order Zygentoma; family Lepismatidae; genus Lepisma; species Lepisma saccharinum. Next base: position 37,745 of record JAGDQP010009428.1, on the reverse strand, counting down.
GTAGATTACACAAGAAATCCATACAACCTGTCGGGCAACGGAATTTTGTACTATTATAAATTCTAAGGTTAGAGAGAGAGAGTAAAAAAAACAAGTTGCAAACAAAACAATATTTTTGTTTTCGTTTACCCGACAGAAAACTGAATCTGACAAACTGTTCTGTCAGTGCTCTGTCACTCACAATAGTCGAGACGTAGCTGGGTAAAGAAACTGGACTTCGGTCAGCGGAGGAGGTGGGACTGCGAGCTGCAATCATTTTTTTCAAAGAAAGACAACGCTCCTTATTTATCTTCGAACCAGATACAATAACAAAACCAAAAAACGAACATAAACATTTTAGAAAGTAATATGCGACACATTCATATATAATAACGTTTTTTTTCGTTTCTCGTACACAAAAAAAAGAATCTAAATAATTTGGACATTGGGAATTCTTTATAGTTTCTCTCCAATGTTCAAATGCTAATGTGGCAAGCAAGAACTATTAAGTTTCTGTGTTAATTATTGGAGAAGATGGAGACCATACTCCGAAACGTTCACACAGTGAATTCGAACACTAGACATACATGTTACACTACAGCGGTGAAATTAACGGCAAGTGACGTAGAAAAAAATGATTTTCAGAAGTGCCTTCTCCCACTTCTAATCTAAATTTCTAGATTTAAGAATTTTTCCAGCTACTTTTCAAAAAGAAAAATTGAAATGAACAAGTGACAGTTCAGCAAAGGGAACTCGGAGTTTGACGTTCATGCGTAAAAGTTTCAGTACCATTCCGGCATTCTCAAGTTGGATGTTAAAAAAACTTTTCGGCAAGAATCAAAGTTTCAGTTAAAATAACGTTTGGTTCAATAATTTCCGACATGAGCATGACCCATGCTGCGAAATAGCAAGAAAAATGTGGAAGATCTTTCCTCCAATGGTCTGTATCTTTTCCTTTTCGGATACAGGCGTTTTCGACGCTTCTTGCCCAAGGCATATGCATGGTGCGGAAAGAAGAATAGGTTTGGTCCTATCTTAACTGAAGCTTGTACCATCCGTGACGTTTTGTACCTGTTGAGTGCGGGGTTCGACACCGGCGTAGTCCATCTGCAAATGGTGGTCACTTTCGTCACTGCTGCCTAACACAGAGTTCCGCTAAGTTGCTCAAATTTAAACAAGTACACCTCTTCACTCATTGTATCACTTATGTATCTTTATATGTAACGCATTGACAAATAAAACAGGAACGAATGAGAGAGATACACACAATTAGTAAATCAGCCACTCATTGTAAAAAAAGACTACGTATAAAAAAAGTCAGTACATGTTTCACACCTGCTGGTGGCAGAAACTGTTGGTTTGGATAAGGAATTACACAGACGACTAGAGCAATACCGACCTTTAAGAGTGTGTTCCTGCTTTTCAATTTCTCTCTCGATCCCGTTACGTTTAAAAAAAAAGAAAGGTGGCTCATCCATCTGGGTGTCATTCTATTCATGTCCTTTCGGTCAGGCATTGTTTCCGCCTAACGTTTTTCCCATGTGCTGTCTAGTAATTTCGAGACCTCCCCGACAATGGGTCTCCAAGCTGGTCGGCGAACACTCTAGGTCTCGGATGAGCTATGGAAAGGTCCTGTAAATCTCAGCACGAAGCCTTCTTTCCATGCATGCAATCTCTTGGATAGACTAGCTCGTCCAGACTGGGAATTGCGCCATTGGGGAGGTCTTCGGACCTTTGGTCTTGCCAAAACTCTGGGGGAGCGGGTGTCCCGAGTATCCATCAGTCGGGAGTGCAAGTGATTTCGACGCCAAGTCATTGGACTTCGCCTCGATTTCCAGCTTGCTGACAAGTTTGATGAGGGTAGTACCCGGCAGCCTCGTTGGCTCCTCAGAACGAAGACGGAGAAGTGTGGGCATTTACGGCTAACATTCATCATGGCTCCACCACATCCAAATAAGTCGCCTTCGCAGAAAGAAAAAGAGACAGAAGAGAGAGAGAACGAAGAGAACGTCACTGATGTTAGTAAGAAGACGCATACAGCTAATGAATCTATCAGTGCCAAACAAGAGAAAATCGCAGTAGAGGAACAGATACGTATCGTACCGACTATCACACGATATCTTGTAATTAAAGTAAAGAACGAAACAGACAATCCGGGTGGTTTGAAGAAGATATCCCCTTTCTTAATTCAAAGACAACTTACTTACGTTGCAGGCGAGCTACACAATGTTAAAAAGCTTCGGAATGGCACCTTATTAGTGGAGACATCTACTGACAAACAGGCAACTAATCTCCTGACGACATCAATTGGAACTCTTGAAGTTGTAGTTGAGCCACCCCGCCAACTGAATTTTACACAGGGCGTAATAACTTGTTGGGATCTTCAAGATGTTCCTGAAGAGGAGATTAAAAGAGAGCTCGCCAGTCAAGGCGTAGTGCATGTTAAACGCATCAACAGCAGAAAGACTGGCCAATTACAACATCAGTGTGTTAATTGCAAGGGTGATCACACGGCCTGGTCGCGTGACTGTCCTATTTTTCAGGAGGAAAAACGCATTAGAGAGCTGATGGTATTAGAGAAAATATCCGCTGGTGATGATAAACGTCGATTAAGAGAGTCTCAGCGCACCCTTTCCTCTGGTGCGTTTTCACATGTAGCCAGGATACCAGTTAAAACTTTCTCGGTTGGTACCCAGACAGTTAATGTATCAACTCAAACCGAGTCTGATGTGCATGTAGACCCTCGGACGCCTCCCAAAGGATCAGAGACTTCTCGCAATATGGCGACACAGAGTCAGAAAAGAAGCACCTGTGCAGATTTCTAGAACTCCATGTGTTAAGACTGCTTTTAGTCCCTATAACTCTCTAAACTAGCTCGAAGTTCGCCTCTCGCTACAAGCATTAAGACTTTGACGAACGTTTTGTCTGCACAATTAGCTCAGGAAGAGTCTGCACATACTATCCATCAACCAAGTTCCTCTTTGTCCTCCGACATGGTTGAGGACCACCTGATGGATATGGATTTTAATCTCGTGGGAAAGAAAGGGAAACCGAGATATAAACTTGAACGTTAATATTTTTACTTGTTTTTGCAGAGTTTTATGATTTCCGTTTATTTTATATGATTATGGTAGTTAGCTGTTAAGTTTTATGGTGTATTTTTGTTTTATCTTGTGAGGGCCCATTTACAGGCTTCCTCGTTATACTGGCCATTTACACCAGTAGGTTGAGCGTCAAGACCATTTACATCATCTTTTGTATATTCTTTATTATTTTAATAAACAGCTGAGTTTTGACATCACCAAGGTAAGGCTCTTTCCCGTATCGGGACGGGCGTAAGCCATAGTGCTGTTACCGCCTATAAAATTCATTTTATCTTATCTGAAAAGTTATGGTTTGTACTTTCCCATGATGATTATCGGTCATAGCTATAATTCGTAAAAGTGATGCTTTTGTATCTACAAACTGGGGCTGAATAATATCTGTATAAACAAATACTTGATGGTGATATCTAAAATGGCTGTCTAGGAATACGACTATTTTAAAATATTACTATCGGGTTCAAAACCTAATTGCAATGCTAATATCGGTGATATACGTAAAATTTTTATATTATATTCAATTTTACTGTGAAAATGTTTGAATATTCAAATCTTATACTTGGATTTATTTTATTCAGTTCTTCTAACAATTGTCGAACAGTTGAATACTATCCTTGAGTTATTTTATGTTTAACACCATCATACCATATTATATTTTGAGCAGAAATAATAATATCGCACGTTACGGGAATATGAATTTAACTTAATCCTACCATCCACGATTTCTTTAATTATAATTGATTACTAAAAATATTTTAAAAAATGTGTTGGACCATTATTAGAATAACTTTGAATACTTCCATTTGAAGAAAGTGTAACGTAAAAACTATCATCACTACTATCAGAAATCATTTTCTTTTAAAATGTATTGTTACGCTTGGCGTTTCAAATTGAAAAGTCAATTTTCCCTCGTGCATATCTTTTAAGTCTACATGAAAGTATCAATATATTTCTTTTCAAATTTAACATTGTGGACAATCAAAAATAAAAGATTTTATCTTTCCGTAATGATAATCTTGCATTCCAACTTTTCGAACTAGTTTACCATAAATAGGTTGATCATTTACAATATCAATATATACATTGATTTCTAAAGGATTAAGATAATCAAGATTTGTGTCATAAGGTGCTCGAAGATTTAGAAACTTTTTTTGGATTCATGGGATAAAAGTGAACTATGCGTGTATTCACTTTAAAGTCATTACTAAATCCTAAAATATTTTGCAAACCAGGACTCATCGCGAGAAGATATTCGCGTTTAGGAATTCGATTATGAGCAATACAAACTTGATCTCTACTTTCCTCATATTGTATAAGAATTGGATTTTCGTCAATTACTAAAGAATCTTCATTGATCATCCGTTCAACACTAACCATTTCTACATTATGAAACATTTGATTAAGTTATCTACTTTTCTCAAATACATGTACATTTTCTTTCCCTTCATATTCTTTTCCCATTTCTTTACGTCAGGTTGTACGAATAGTATCTAAAATTGATTGTATTGATTCATAATATCTGCGTAAAAATGTTATACTATTTTCCCATATATTTACATCCCTACTTCGAAAAGTTGTTGTTCTATTTGAATATTATAAAAACTCAATGGAATAGAAAGTCCACTTAAATATAACAACCAATATCCCGTAAAATGAGTTGGCTGACAGTATTTTTCTTTTTCTTTATTATTACTTTATTACAATTCTTCTTCTTTTTATTTTTTGTATTTTACTAATAATATTCTGCTTTACACGTTAGTAGAACCTCCCCCAAATTGAAAATTTATTCTAATGGAATATTAATATCTTGTAAAAACTTAAAATCTTGAATACCAAGTGGATTTCTAGGAGTCTTTGGAGTTCTTACCACATAATTCGAGTTCTTACCACATCGAGTTCTTACCACATAAGATCAATAATATTGGAACCTGGGTATACTATATTATCTATAAATACTGCACCAGTCTGATCCCAACTGATACGATTTGAAGTCTGCAGGAGATTTAATAATTCTTGTGTCTTTTTAGCAAATGATTTTGGTACTGAACTAATAATATATTGAGTCATGGTTAACATGTTTGAAGATTTAGAATTGGAAACTGGTAAGATATTTGGTTTTTGAGATTGCGGAGTATATTCTAAATATCGAAGAAGTGCTTGTTGATTCATTTTCCATTTCTCATCGATAAAAGTATCAGTTCGTTTTAAAATTTCATGCATTTCAAAATGTAATCGTGATTGATGAGACTTTACAGACTTCATAGTCGAATACATTTGAGCACTTGAATTTTCTGGAATGAGAATCATTTTTTGAAATTGTGAAGACATATTTTAACCATTAAATTTCCAGCCACTACATATAAGATTGGACGTAACAAAGGCAGAAAGGCAACACTTTCATGTTTAACATCATGTTTAACTTAATTTAGAAAATGTTCAAAATCAACAATTTCACGCGCACGACAATTTGGAGTAATTCCCCGAATTTTGAAAGTGGGTTTAATATTCCCTGTCTGAATTTCCTTATACGAGTAATTTTAGGCCCTAACCCAATGAAAATAGGGATCTCCCACCCCTCTTTAACCTCATTAGTTAAATCTCCTAAGTATTTCCCCATAGGAAGCAACGGAGGTTCATTTTCATTTGTCTGTGTAAGATAGAATCTGTATCTGAGTAGGTAGCATTTTCTATTCCTATTTTTTCCAGTAAAGCATATAATTTCAATCTGGCCCATGATGAAATAAAGGCTGACAGAATAACAATGAAAAAGGAATTAGGTGTATTAACATTTTCTAAATCCCTGTATGTTACTACCAAGGTATCTTCTCCCATGAGAAGTACATTTAGTACTTCAAAGTGAGGTGTTCGGAGAGTATCGAAGAATGATTTCCCATCGTTAACTAAACTAGTTTTTGTTAAATAAGTTCTCTGTCCCCACTTCCCAGAGAATTTAAAAAGATGAAAGATAAGATAAAATGAATTTTATGGACGGTAACAGCACTATGGCTTACGCCCGTTCCGATACGGGGGAAGCCACTTATCTTGGCCATGTCAAAATTTATCTGTAAAAATAATAAAAAAAGATAAAAGATGAAGATGTAAAAGGTCTTTACAATCAGCCTACTGGTGTAAATGGCCAGTATAACCAGGAAGCCTGTAAATGGGCCTCCACAAGATAAAACAAAAATAAACTATAAAACTCAACAGCTAAGGACCATAATCATATAAAATAAACGGAAATCATAAAACTCTCTGCAGAAACAAGTAAAATATTACCGTTTAAGATTAGGTTTATACCTAGGATTCCCTTTCCTTCCCACGAGATTAAAATCCATATCCATCAGGTGGTCCTGAATCATGTCTGAAGCCAAATATGAACTTGGTTAATGGATAGTATGTGCAGACTCTTCCTGAGCTAATTGAGCAGACAAAACGTTCGTCAGAGTCTTAATGCTTGTAGCGAGAGGCCAAGTTCGAACTAATTTCGAGACTTTATATTGACTACAGGTAGTCTTAACCCATGGAGTTCTACAGCTCTGCACAGGTGTTTTTTGTCCCTGACCCTGCGTCGGCAAATTGCGAGGAGTCTCCGATTCATTGGGCAGCTTCGGAGAGTCGTCATTCACATGATACTCTGTGTTGATACATTAACTGTCTGGGTACCAACCGAGACAGTTTTATCTGCGAGTCTGGCTACAACATGTGAAAATGCACCAGAGGGAAAGGTGCGCTGAGTCTCTTAATCGACGTTTAGCATCACCAGGAGATATTCTCTCTATCACCATCAGCTCTCGAATTCGTTTTTTTTTCTTTAAAGACCAGACAGTCACGCGACCAGGCCATGTGATCACCCTTGCAGTCAACACACTGAGGTTTCAGTGATGTGCAAGGATCCGCACCATGGCTACTGGTACCGCATATTGCACGTACAGCAGAGATCGCCTTACACGACGTGCTGGTGTGTCCATAGTGCTGACATTTAAAACAGCGGAGCGGACTCGGTATATAATGACGGACAGGCAAGCAATAGAAAGCTGCCTTCACGTCCCTCGTAAACTGTGAAAATTAGCGAGCTCGTGGGTTGGACTTCGCCACTCATTCTTGTTTTAACGCGTCGAACATTGACACCTTGGCTGGCAAGTTCATTCTTAATCTCCTCTTCAGGGACATCTTGCAAATCCCAAGAAGAAATTACGCCCTGACTAAAGTTCAGTTGACGGTGAGGTTCAACTTGAACTTGAAACGGACCTAGTGACTTCAATTTCAGGAGATTAGTTTTTTGTTTATCGTTAGACGTCTCCACTAAGAGTGTGACGTTGCGAAGCTTTTTAACATTTTTGAGTTCACTGGCAACACGGGCTAGTTGCCTTTGTATGATGAAAGGGGATAATCCCTTCAAACCACCTGGATTTTTAGTCTCATTCTTAACTTTAATCACAAGATATCGCGTGATATTCGGTACGATACTTGTCTGTTCCTCTACTGCAATTTTCTCTTCTTTGTCACTGGTAGATTCACTAGGTATGCGCCTTCTTGCTTACATCAGTGACTATCTTCATTGTCTCTTTCTTTCTTTCTGCGAAGGCGACTTGTTAGGATGTGGTAGAGCCATGATGAATGTTAGCCGTAAATGTCCACATTTCTCCGTCTTCGTTCTGAGGAGCCAACGAGGCTGGCGGGTACTACCCTCATCAAACTTGTCAGCAAGCTGGAAATCGAGGCGAAGTCCAATGACTTGGCGTCGAAATCACTTGCACTCCCGACTGATGGATACTTGGGACACCCGCTCCCCCAGAGTTTTGGCGAGACCAAAGTTCCGAAGAGCTCCCCAATGGCGCACTTCCCAGTCTCAACGAGCTAGACCATCCAAGAATCTGCTTTTAAGAACTAGGCGCTATCCAATGGTTCCGCCCCCTTTCCCCTGGGCCCAGGGAATATTGTCAATGCAAGTACATCTTGTCACATCCGTGGTCATTGCGCGGAGGCTCAAGTCACAGCACAAAAGGAGATGAAATGATGATCTGTGGATGAAAATGAGATGAATGTGAATGTAACTCCTCTCTGCTGGTCCTCCTTTCAAGCAGTGTAGGTGTTTAGCTGCGAGGGCTGATTGCTGCAAGTAAAGTAAGCTGGACGATTGGGTCGCCAATTCCCTACGCCGTTGTTGGCTGATTAACCAGCAAAAGCCGGCTGGACGATGGGGTCGCTATTTCCCGACGCCGTATACGAGCAGCGATGGTCTGCTGCTCGAGCTATGTGATGGTGTCATCACGTTGCGGTCCGTAGACCTGCGATGAGGTCGCCAGTCCCCTATGCCCATTGGAAGTAAAAATGCTCAATAGAGAAGCGCTTTGGCCCTGCTGTTGGACTTCCCATAGGCAGCAACGATGTTAGCAGCTGCCAGGGCTGATTGCATTCAGTAGAACTGACTGGGCGATGGAAGGGCCACTTAAGTTTAAAGTAGTTTAGCGATGTAACGCAAACCAAGATTTTCACTAATGCTATCAGGATTGAGTTTTATACCTTCATGCTTGGGATACTCCTCAATATACTTCTGCTTTTTCTCGTCAGTGGTACACTCAGATGGAAAACCAGAAGTAGTTGTTTCATGTGCAAGAGGTTATCATAATCTCTTTCATTTTGGACTCAAATTTCACAGGTATCAAGAACGGAATTCTTCAAACTCTCATGTATTCAGGAGTGCAAAATGTACAGGTGAAACACCGTTGATCAACTATGTGGTTACGATCATTACTATTCATTTCCTAAATGCAAGTACGACAGAGGCCGAATACCAGGCGTCCATTCGCATTGTATGGAAGCAATGGAATAGCAAAATCTTGAGGAGGAAGAACCTTGCAGAAAACGACTCCATGAATCTGCTTTTTCTTAGACATGCTCTCCCTTGATAAATGGTAGGCTTACCAATAGGAAGTGGTCTTTTTCATGACATATGGATATAAACTACATATGTCGACATATCGGATAATTTCTCTTCAGAACACAGAGAAATCTGAAAACTTCAGTCCTACCTCCCTAAATACTCTTCAGGTACTAATCCACCTTAAATATTCTTGCATTGATCTTTAATGAATTGCTGAATATCTGGATTCTCCTTTACTTGTTGATTCCAACCACATTCATAGATTCTACAAGATTTAGACCAAAACTTTCTAAATAATTCTTTCTCTTCATTGACGCAGTATCTCGGTCGTTTAACGTTTCGCAATTCGTGTCAATGAGGGGTACGTGGCGACTCTGCTTAATGCATGAATAACCATGATAAAAACATCCATAAAATTCATATGCTGTATGATGTTTCTCATCATAGCCATCCACTTTGAATAGTCCAGATTGAGCTTAATCTCCGTTTTCAGCCGTATGAATAGAACCATCATCACCCATGAATTCCATGTACTTTTACCATTTTAAAACTTTCCTGCTCTGAGGGTTACCTGCTCGATACCCGAACGAGGGAATCACTGGAATACTTTTCTCTTCTTAAAGAAAGAGCGAAAACATTCCATAGCACAAGCAGCAATAGTACTTACTTGAAGAAAACACTGAATCCCATCAGTCTTTTGTTTAATTAAGCCTGAGAATTAAATGACAGCCTCACTTAATATATGAACACCGTTCCTCCAGTATTCAAACATTTCATGTTGCAAGTTTAATGTCTTTTTGCACACACTCTTGATGCCAAACCTTTAAAGCTTTCCGTTCACTTTGATTTAGCTTCATCAAAAAGTTCAAGTTTTGGCCATGTTCCATTATAATTTTGATTATCTTCAGTATTTAACAAAAATGGGAAATCTCCCTTCTTTAAACTTCCACCTAATCCCATGGTAGCCGGTAATTTTGATAATTTCACAGATATGAAGAAATAAGTATCTTTAAAAGTAATATTGCGTAGACTTACTTGGATAATTTTCGCACCTTGGCTCAAAATTCGAGGAGTGATTTGTTCCTTTCCAATGAGTGCACGCGCAACAAACACGGAATCAAATTTCGCGCCCTTATGCGCCAAACAAACTACTGTATTAAATCCTGGACCATCAAGAAGAACATTCTTTACAAAACTTTCAATATTCTAAAACACAAAGTCCCTTTCACCTTGCGAATTACCACATTGGAAGCATTTGTGTTATCCTCCATATGGTTCTTACATTTAAAAGAGCGATGTGAGGCGCATATCAGGTTTAGCCGGTGTTCACGTTCACCTTTTTCATTTTCATTAAGTAGCATGGTCTAAATGTTATGCACTATATTGCAAAACTTAGTTTCACGTTTCGGTTTCGTTTTTTGCACGAAACAGAAATGGTTTTCTTTAACGTACAACTTGCACATATTGCAGAATCGATCTCCACATACATGAGGATTAGTACTTTATTTTTCAGGTATCGATCATTACACCACGCTGCTTACACAATTTCACATAGTAACATACAGGTCTTCCCCTCGCCGCTGTGCAATGGATATTATAGCATGATTGCGAAGGGAAAGTCCTTAACCAATTCTTACAAGTACTGCGTTCCTTCTCGTCAGAAGTTTCAAACTGTCATAACAGCACCCTTTGTCTTAAAAAGACGGTTATAGTGTCAATGAGATCAAAATGTTCATGATAAAAACAATTTCTTCCTGGTTTGCACATTACCATTATAAATTACCCCAGGGTCTCGACTACATTTTTTAAAATCATATACCATAATTTGGAATCGATTACCATAATAACTTTGGAACTGATCAATATCACCAATACACACACCCAAAGTTGAAATATTAACATTTGCTTGTTTACAAAGATCTTTAGCTTTTTCCAGTTCTTGGGATGTTCCTTCATATACGCTATTTTCTGATACTCAGAAAGATCTTTCTTTGTCATAATATAAGCTCTTGGTAAACAATCGTACGAGCTGGCTCCTAATTTAGGCACTTAGAATAATGTGTGGTTGTAAATACTCCTCCAGAGGTAGATGTCATTATTCCGTTTCTTCCATTCACCTTCTTCGCGAATTAGGTCGGATATGTTAGCTCTTATAATCACACTATCAGCTAGCAGGGAAGATTCATTTGAGTTCAGAACATTATCAATCGAACGCAAAATATGATCACGTCTAGTTAAATGGACACGTCTACGCCACGGAATATATTCGTCTTTCCCGCTCAAATAATTCCTACTTTCTAAACTTAATCCGTCCCAGGATTGAGGATCTACATTACAAAAGAAATGCTGTAATGCAAAATCAAAAAGTTTCTCAACATGCTCGGCCGGGGTTAACCTGGAGGTTCCGGATATCGCACGTATGGGGTTTTTCCTACTTTCAGAGGAAAATTACTGAAACCGCGAACGCGTTTACCTATAATTTCAAAGTAATCACCACCATCAAAATAATATCTGGTACTCGTTGCCGAGAAATTACAGCTTACACATTATTTAAATTCAGATAAATTTCTATGCTTTTATTTAATATTTAATTGTTACTCGGACGCGAGTGTAATATGTTAATTTATATGTTTATTAATTTCTTATTAATTTATTAATCTGTTTATTATTTTTTTACGTCTTCCGTTAGTGAAATCTGTCGTCCCGTTATATCATCAGCCTTTATACAGGTCAAAGACAAAGGTTAAAAATACACCTTGTAGGTTATATATGACCGCCCTGCTGGTCTACTGGTTACTATCTGACTGCTGACCGTGGGGTCCATGGTTCGATTCCCGGCTTTGACAAGAGATTTCTTCCAAAACGAGAGGGTCTGAAACAGTGCCCAGCCAGCAAGGTGTTGCAAATTGAGGACCTGCAATAAAAACAAGACCGTGGCGATCACAGTCGAGAGCTTCGGCTCTCCTCTCCCAACAGGTCTGGTCAGCGTGGAAGCAGTTCACCAACTCTTCCCTCCGGAAGAAGCCTAATCCAGTAGTGAATTGAATATAAATGTGAATTATATACATATATATTCAGCAGTTTTCTATCCACTACTGGATGAAGACCTCCCCCTTTCCTTTCCTCATATCTCGGTTTGCTGCTATCCTCATTGATGTAGCTCCTGAAAAACTCTTGATTTCATCTACCCATCTTACATTTGGACGTCCTTTTGGTCGTTTCTTTTTTCTAGGAATCCACTGTAGTACATTTGTTGTCCACCTTTCATCTGTTCGTCTAGCTATGTGACCGGCCCATCTCCATCTTCTTGCCAGTCTTGATTACATCCTCCACTTATCTGCGCGAATCCATTAATTTGGCTTCCTATCCTTCCTGGTTATTCCTAGCATGCATCTCTCAATTGCTCATTGTGTGACTCTCAATCTTTGAGTCGTTTGCACATTGAAAGTCCAAGTTTCAAAGCCGTACACCATCAGGGGTAAGACACATTGGTTATAAACTTTACGCTTCAGACACATTGGCAGTTTGCTTCTGAAAATATAATGTAGTCTTACAAACAAACTCCACGCCATTTTACATAATCTGTTTATTTTATAAGTCAACTTAGCATTCGATATTTTGAGCTGGCCTAGGTAAACATAATCCTCAACTATGCGTATTGTATCTCCGTTAATTTTTACTTCATTTTTGGAGCATGTTGATTGTACATTACCTTTGTTTTACTTAAGTTCATTTTAAGGCCTATTTTCGATCACGTTACTCAGATCTTCCATTCTGGTTTGTAGTTTTTCTGCACTTGAAGCAAAGAGGACTAAAGCAGCGAACCGTAGGTGATCAAGATATTCGCCATTAACTTTTATTCCAACTTCATCCCATTTAAAATTCTGAAACATTCTCTCTAGGACCGCACAAAACAGTTTTGGAGAAATTAAATGTCTTTGCCTTACCCCCTTTCCAGCTTTAATCTTTTTACTTTCTTGATGTAGTCTAATGACAGATGTGGCAATCGCATAAATGTTTAGCAGTAGCTTGATCTATGCACAAAATGTACAGCAAAGTTAGTTTGAATCATATTGAATGAGACTTAGATTTTAACGTGGGACGGGAGCAAGCCGGATTTCGCCGTGGATTTAGTTCAATGGTTCGCATAAAAACATTGAATGAAGTTATAGAAAGGACATATATATATATATATATATATATATATATATAAGTAGTGTATATAGTGTATATGTCCCGAAAATATTAGGTCGCTTTTTCATGCACGCGTGAGTTGCATGTGAGCGATCGCTACATGTGTTGACTATTTTAGCAGCTTTTTCATGTATGCACTAGAATTATTTTGAGTTAGAGTTTACACGTAAGCAATTACTGCATACGTTGTATATAGAAATATTAGGTTAGCTTTTCATCTACACCCTACGTCGTTATCTTTTAGAAGTTTGTACAGCAAACGATAGCAGAAGATGATAGTACATACAATTGCTATTAACTAAATGGACATTTAAATTAATAAATATGAATGAGATTTTACAATTCGTATGATTTTAATTAAATCAAAATATTACAAGTAGTGCCCCAGGCACCCTTCCTTATACACCACTAATGAATAGAGAAAAGACATCAAATTCCTTTGTAGAGGAATAATTTCCTTTATTTATTAAATAGTTTTAATTTAATTTGATGGACATTTATGTTTTATGGTGGGAGTCAATGCAGCGCATGCATTCCTTTTTGGTTGGTATATGAAGAAGAAAGAAAAGTAACTTCAGACAACGTAGGATAATTTTCAGAATAACCTCCTTTGTATGCTTTAAATGTGTGTTTTTATATTTCCATGATTAAAATTATCCCAGAAACTTGCGTTGTATCCGAGAACGTCAGTTAAAAACTATACCATTGAAAATTATTTGTGAATGTTTCTTGTTCTCAGTGAAACTCAATACTAGCAGTATTTGGTCTATTCATACTTTTTTAAAAACAACTCTTACTTTCGACAGAAGATTCACCTGCTCTGTATATTTATACTCCCTAATGGTCTCTTCACCACCTGTTTATTCTAACTTTGTCAATTATTTTCTTTTTTGAGCAGTATAAGATTAGGGGGAATTTTGAGTTGAGAAGTACATATTTGTTATCCTATGTCTATGACCAAACCATTTCAGGCTTTTACATAGTACTGGTGAGAGAAATAATTACTTCCTATTCTTAAAAATATAAAACTGCCACACACAGTATTTTTGGACAACGGAAGAAATCCAGAATGAATATAATGTAAGGATACCTTATTATGAATTTTAAACGGGAAAAAACTCTTCCTTTTAGAAATGCTATGAATAACCGACAACAAATAACGAGGTCAAAGAGTTAATGCCAGATATCCTTGCATTTTAAACCGGTTTTAATGGTAGTGGTTTTCATGTCTGGAGGTTGTTGATGTTAGTTGGGGAAAGAACTGGAGATTCAGCGCCCTCTAAGAGGAAGTTTAGATGTTTACATATTATTCTAATTTAAGTTTGATTATTTGATGAATATTAATGAATAATGAATAAAATGTAATGGTGCAGAGTTAGGAGTTGAAAAAATCATTCATTTCTTACCAAAATAGTTCATTTCACGAGAAATGCTACTGGTAAGATCTTAGCAAAAATCTATTTATTCTTTCGCATCTTTTGATGGTTTAAAAAAGATAAAATATGTTTCGCATCCTCCCAATGATTCGAGGAGTAATCAGGTATTTGTTGGAGAACATGGAAATTTAGTCTTGTAATAATAGTGTAGAACAAAACAAAGTATCAATTTTTTTGTACTCATTTTAGATCAAATCACTTAAATCAAGCTTTAAATATAGATTTTGTCCTTAGTGGCAGTGTAACTATATTATGTACTAATGAATATGAGTAGATTCAACACAGGTAGATAGGAAGAAAATAATTGGTAAACAAGTTTTAGCAACAGCTAGCTCTTGTGGAAATCATATTAATGGAATAATATTGATTTAATACGAGTTTGTGGAACCTAATACTTAGATTGCAGATTTTAAATTAAACTATTTCTTCTAATGATGATAGAAAAATGTTGCACAACCATTGTTACTTACATGTAACCATTTTAATTTATTATAAGAAATCACTAATATTATACTAGGATGACAATTCTTTATTTTTATTTTTAAAGTGGATGAAGTAGAACGTGAAGACATGCAGACTTTCTTAATAAAGTAACAACATACATTCAATACTAGAGATTTTATTAATGAACTCAAAGAAGACAGCCAGAGAAAATGTCAGTTGAAAAAAGTCACTCAGCCATATAGAAGAGAACTAATGGTTAACTATCAGTTTGCGTAAGAGTTATCATACAAGTTAATCTTACATTGGTTTACATGTTTTCTTTCATTTTTGTCTTACATTGTATAGGGGATATGAACTATAGAAGAAATATTGAACCCGAAGTTTATATTAAACTTATTACATTAAAGGTGAACTATATCCATGAAAATGTAATGCTACTAGATTACATATTTCAAAGGAAATAAACAATACATGAGGTATGGAATATGAAGTTTATAATGAAGTGAAAATGTTAAAACTTGTTCAATGCAATAGTATAATGAGTACCGGACAAAGAATATATTCTTTTTAGAGCTGAACATAGTAAATATCTAAGTACTAACACTCTATATAACACTTACGATATTCACTTTGTATACAAAAGGAGTTCACTATCAGACTTAAGCCCACTACTTGTAACACACTTGTCATATTGATATGTATTATTAGCTAGAAAGAATGGACTATTAAAATTAATCATTTTACAATTTTATCACTTACCTTAAACAAAGCTAACGTTCTTTTCGTATGTAGAACTATGTACTTTAAGGTATGAGAAACAAGCTTCTCCTGCGCTACATGATTTCATTTTTATAATTTAAAGAATTTAATGTAAGAATACCTAATATCAAATGAGTCATATTGCACAATTTTTTTAATTTTAACTAGGTATACTAGAGATCATGCATGCAAATGTGTACCTGTATTAGTTTAATTATGAAAACAGTTTTCGATATTGAAATGAAACAAATAATTACTAGTAACAAGAAACTATTGAACGGTTTTGTAAATATACTGTCAGCGTAAACTTCTATTAACAAGGAAGATGAAAAATAAATTATTTAGAAGTTTTACTTACAAGATTACAAAATTTAATTATATGCTTTTAACGATGTTCAATTGTTTCAAAGGATCTTTTTTCTGAGTTTGTAAGTGTTAAACAGTAAACAAAAGAAGTGATAGTACTCTATTGTTTCATCGTATGATAAAACTTCCATGTGAAATGCTAAAATTGAAAATAGGCTATCAAAACTTTGTCAATGATCAAACGAAAATTTTAATGGATTAGCAAGCAATAGTTCAAATGGTTATAACGTAATGTGCATAATTCCTGTTTATAAATTTTTCAACCCTGCGAAGCTAACCAATATTCTCTTGTAAAGGGACTGAAAACTAATAAATTCAAAAATTTTCAACAAAAGTTTGTAAAAATGTGAATGATGAAAGTTGTCCTTCCCTTCATTAAATTTTAATGTCAATGTAATGTGTTGTATTGAACGTATAATTATGGCAGTAAATGTTTACACCATGGAAGAAGTGTTTCCAAATTCAATATTGAAGGAAGTTACAATGCCCGAAAGTTGTCGAAGATACGTTTAAATAAAGTACGGATTTTTCTAGTAGTACTCAGACTAATGTATTTATTTAGTGACTATAAAATAAATTTTTATTAGTGTATAGCTTTTGAATTTTTATTCACGAAGAAATGAAAATACATAAGATATTGCCTTAAGAGAAAAATAGAAGAATTGCTTTTCTTTCGAAGAGAATTTAAATATTACGTTATGTTAATAAAAATATTGGACTTATTTTTTCTCCTTTAGAAATTGGACATTCCTTAACTGACAAATGATACATTTTTTATTTAAATAAAGTTAATAAGGTAGATAAATATTCTTAAAGATAAAATTAAATTTGTTTCAAGTAAAAATGTATAACTTAGAGAAACATTGATTTAAAAATGTCAAGCTGTAATTAGAAAATTTCTGTAATTAAATCTTAATGGAAAAAAACCTATATGAAATTTTAAAAACATTTAGTAAATTTACTTTGTGATTAAAAATTTTTAAAAGCCAAACCAAATATTCTTTAAACAAAAATTTCTAGTATTTGAAAGATTTAAAATATTTGAAATTTCTTAAGAAATAGACGTAATTAAAATTTTGTTGAAGAATAGTGATCAAGTTTTCTTGAAGTAAAAATTTTCAAGATTGATAACATTTGTAAAGTAGAGTCATTTGTAAATAAAATTTTGCTGAATTATAATTTTTTATTGATCTACAATACTAAGGATCGATAAAATTTATTAAGTAGAAATCATTATTTGAAATAACATTTTTCATAAACTTTTGAAAATAAAATTTTGAATGACGTACAACAATATTTCTCCAATGCATATTTAAAACTGAAAATAAATTAGAGTAGAACTAGTGTAAAATATTTAACTAAAAATACTTTGCACTTATTATGAAACTATCGTTAACTAAAAAATTTTAAATATTGTATAAATATGTACGTACTTTAATATGAACATAATAAAACAAATAATACCAAGTTTTTAAATCAAACATTTAATATCTTATGCTTAAGCTTCTTTTCATCTAGAATATTAAAGACTCAAATTTCTTCAGTAAAAATTATCTGAAATAAATAAACCAACTTTTGCATACTTTTTCTTATTTTATACAATTAACTTAAATTTTTCTTAACTAAAAATAAATATGTATTACAGTAAGATTTGTTAAATATATTTAAATAGTTTACATTTACTATTATACTTTGCATAATCGAAAATATTTCCTGATAAACTTGAAGTAAAAAACAAGTTAAAAATCCTTGAAAATTAAATGTTATAGCGAGTATTTTCTCTTAAAATATTGAACTAAAATACTTTGTAATATCTAATTGTATTTCAATTTAAAGTAGTATACAATTATTTTAAGCTCCACTTAAAATCAATCATTTAATTTGATCAAGGAAATTAAATAATTTTCATAAATTTATTAAAACATAATGGGATGCTAAAGATCGTTTTACTGAAATAAATGAAGTAGATAAGTTCTTAAAATAGATGATATTCCGTTAGGCAGCAAAATAGATTATATTTTTTTTTAACTCAAATGTATATAATCAAGAGAAACTTTTCTTTAAAGATATAACACACTTAGATGAAATTTATCTAAATAGATAATAGTAACTCATGAAATTTTATTGAGTAGAAAATAATGTTACTTGAACTTTTTGTCATGTTTAAAAATTGAGTTTCAAAAATTGTAAAAAAAACTGATTTACTAATAAAAATTTGTCTTAAATGAACAAATTACTTTCTGTAATTTCTTTAGCTATGATAATTTAAAAAATTTCTTAAGTATTAATAACTTTTATTATATAAAGTTAAAGTTGGTTAATAAACGTTGAGTTAAATAAAAATCATTAGTAATTATTAAAACGTGAGGAAAGTATTTATTTGAACAATAAAGATAAATAGGAATGCATTTTCTTTTTTTCAATTTAATAACGAAACTATCCCCAACAGTTTGAATCACTAATATTAACTGTAAGGAATATAATGTACTCATGATTTCAAAACTTATAATAATTCATATGAAGTAGAAATGAATAATAGCTTGAAAATTTCAACTTCGAAAATATAATGGGTCATTTTTAAAATGCCAGTGAAAGAAAAAACTTTAGATTTTATAGTTTAAAATATTAATATTGAGAAATTGCTTTCAAACTTAGAAAGAAAAAAATATTCATATTACGTAAAAAATATTTTGAACTTTAGAAAAATAAAGGATATGTAGGTGATCTACGGAACATTTTAAAAATTCTCACTTTCAAACAATTTGAAAGAGAATTAGTATATCTGACTAAAATGTATTACTACATTTTCTAATATGAAAATCTTTGAAACAAAATTCTTAATATTTATATAAATATTATAAAGAAAAACTACCAGTAGAAAATAATTCAATACTTTAAAGAATAGCATTTTTCTGAATAATCGTTAAAATTTGTATCATATTTTCAAACTTAATATTCTTGAGCATATATGGGAATTAAAAATTTGAAATCGATAATAAAAAATCTTAGAAAATATCTCTATTTTTAGGTTTACCCACATCAATTTCAGCTTAACATTATGGACAATGAAAATGTTAAACTTTTCCACTTGAAAAATATGATTTAGATTTTAACTTTTTAACTTTCACAAAGTATGTTTATACTAGTTGTTACATTACTCAGTTTACAAGGATAATTAAAATAACACAAAATTACAGTGTGAATATTTAAGATGTGAAATAATAAAATATCTTTATAATGCATAATAAAATAAAATTTAAAATTTATAAAAATCATTTTAAGATATTAAAAACAATATTTCACCTTGTTTAACTGAAATAGAAAATTTATATATTTGTTCCTAGCGCCGTGTTTTCGCTTCTTTCTACTGAGTTTGTGAGAACAGTAAGATGTACGCTTACCTAAGGACTTGAGGGTTTGCGTGGAGATGATATTACTTGCTTTTCATATAAAGTTTATGTATATTGGGGTATTACTAATATAATTGAATTCTTTAGATCATATGTTTGCTCAACGAGCAAGACTTGTATGAAAGTGTTCAGGAAATTTTACTTTAAACTTCTAATTCAAATTTTTCTTCTGCAACTTAGATTTGTTTTACTGTTTTCGTTCCAAATAATATTTTACTTAAAAATTTACAAAACTTAATTGTAGTAACAATTCTTTTTAAAAATTAAAATTTCTGTCTAAAACTTTTACTATTCTCTATTTCAATTTTTTAATAGAATATGGATAAAAATTCCGTTAAATTTTATAAAACATTTCTGAAACAGAAATAGCTTTTTAGTTCGAAAGTTATTCACTGAAATTCTTAGATTCAAGAAAAACATTTAGTCCAATTATTTTATTTTTGATAGTTGATGAAATTTTAATTATGTAAAGTACACAATATATTTTTCTACTTCATTTAAGAAATTTTATTTAATGAAGTAATAAACAGTTTTAAACTGGCACATTTTCCTAAATTGATGGACAATTGCAATCGAAGTTTTTCTTAAATAACTTACAAAGTGAAAACTTTTGTTAAGTATAAAACAATTGTTATTCTAATTTAAAGTTTTATCATTTAAAAACTTTTTTATATCTTGTAAATGAATTTTTAATTATGTGTATTACACATGTATTTTTATTCTTCAGTTATGAAATAAATTTTACTTAATTAAATTACTAAGTATTTTTAAAGTAGGATATTTTTCTTAGTATTATGAAATTCTACTTTTAGAATCTACAAATGGACACTAATGTTAAATACTCCAATTTCCATTGTTTCTTGAATAGTAGGAAGTGAAATAATATTTAACTTATAACATATAAAGGGAAAACTTTGGTATGAAAAAATATATAAATCTTCTATTTCGTTTCAACAAGGTGAAACTTTGTTCTCAAAGGTTGTTTTTTACAAATTTTTAAATTATTTTTTTTATTATGCATTATAAAGGTGTTTTTATGTATTATTTCACATCTTAAATATCAATACAGTAGGGCCGTGCTTTTACAATTATCTTTGTAACTATGAGTAAGGTAATAGCTAGGGTAAACATTCTTTACGTAAATTATAAAGTAGAATTTTCATTCAAAATTTCATTAATATGGTAAAGCTATCTATCCTCTGTGCTATACGCACGCGCTGTGATAGACAAATAGGGGCGTAGGGCTAAAAGTTATGAAAGAATTTTGCTGGTAATGTTTTTCTTTACAATGTTCATAGTAATACCAAAAATGTTCCTTCAAAAATTTTCTTATAAGAAAGTAGTACTAAACAATGGATAGTGAAAGATAATTTAGATTTAATATATGAACGATAAAGGATAATATTTACAGTGTACATAATATTGCATATTCTTTATTAAAGTTCAAACTATTTTTTAATTAGTATGAACATTTCTTCTTTCTGTAAATTAGAAGCAACATGTGTAATTATCAATGTTACTTAAGTATAAAATTGAATGATTTTCTGTCAATGGCAGCTCAAATTATTTCAAATAATTGTGAAGTCTAAATTTTAAAACTAGTATTCATTTTTGCTGTGTATATCCTATTCTTACTGTAGAAAAAAGTTGACTTATTACAAGTTTGGAAATCATGGCTTTTAATTTTCCCATCAAGCTAATATAAGCGTTGAAAAGTTTGAAAGATGGTTAATTTTTGAATAGATAAGGGAAAACTGCAATCTTTAGTTTTCTCAAATTCTAATAATTACTAAATTTCTATTTAACTCAAAGTGTGTTAACTAATTCTCACATAGCTAATATAAAAATATAGTTAAATAATATTTATTAAAGAAATAAAATATCTTTCATAAAAGAAATTAAATGAAAGAATAATTTCATTGATAGCAAATTTATTAGTAACTTATTTTTGCTTATGCTTTTTGAAACTTAATGTTTTAACTTATAAGACTTTCATCTGAATTATTATTTTCTGCGCGATAAAATTAATGCGAGTACAGATTTTCTACTCAAATTTCATCTAAGTCAGTTATGGTTTTAAAGAAAACTTGCTGTTGATTATTTTTATTTTAGTTAAATTAATAATTTCTACAATTAAGTATTTTACAACCTAAAAATCTCATCAATTTTTAAAGAAGCAATTTCTGGTGATCTGTTTTAGTTACCTTTTAGTATCACTTATGTTTTATTAAAGCTTTGAAAGTTGTTTAATTTACCTCAAGTCACTAAGTTAATAAATTAAAGTTGTAAATGATAATATTTTAAACTACTTTAATTAAGGAGAAGTTTAAGAACATAGTATTTTACTTCAATATTTTACTTAAATATTTTAATAAAACAATACTCACTATCACTTACATTCAACAATTTTAGTTTCTCTATTTCTTATACAAAATTTATCAGTAAATATTCTAATTAAGCAAAGTATAATTTAACAATTTTAGTGAAGTATTTTTACCAAATTTTACTATATTTTATTTAACGAATATATAAAGTTAATTAAAGAAAAGTTTACCAAAGTTGTCTTGATTATTTCAAATAATTTAAGAAATATGTTCTTAAATATTCTAATTAAAGAGAAGCAAAATAAGAAGTATAGGATGTATTAGTTAAATGTTCAATTCAAAATCTTGGTATGACTTATTTTTCATTAATGTTATTTAATTGTTAATTTTATTTATACAATGTTTGAATAATATTTTAATTAACGAAAGTTTCTTATGTACGAAGTATTCTAGTTAATAGTTTACACAAGTTCTACAATAAATTACTTTCACTTTTAAATGCATATTAAAGTTTAAATGATTTATTGTAAATCATTCAAAATTTTATCAAATGAATTGTCTTAAAGAAAAATATTTGCAAAGTAATTACTTCAAATTTTTACTTAATAAATTTTATCAATCTTTAATATTATTGCTTCAAGAAAACTGCTTTATTTTTATACTTCAGCAACAAAATTTTTACGAACAATTTTGTACTGAACAAATTTTATTAACGGAATATTTTATTTCAAGAAAACTTACATTGTCCTTATGCTTCAACAAAATTGTAATAACTTTAACTTAACAAATTTCATCAATTTCAAATATACACATACTATATATTTTTACTTCAAGAATACTTGGTTTATCTTTTACTTTCACTAATTTTCAATTACAAACTAATCTTTCTTAATAGTAATCATTTTAAACTTTATATATGTTTCTCCCAGTAAACTTTAATTGTGAAATTAATTTTACTTACACATAATTTTATCTGAGTTAATTTTATAAATCAATAAATCTTTCTGTAAAGTATTTTACTTAAAGCTCATTTTAATTTTCACTTAAAGAAATTTTATTTAATTAATTTTATTTCAATAAAAATCACATATTTAACAGGTAAGGAATAAATTTTCATTCTCTAAAGTAGAAAAAATAAGTTCCATATTTTTATTAACTTAAAGTAGTAATTAAATTTTCTTCGAAATTAATTTTTTTCTATGAAGACAATATCTTATTTATTCTCATTTCTTCGTAAATAGAAACTCAAAAGCTATACAGCGATGAAAAATTGTTTCATACTCACGAAAGATATTCATTAATCTAAGCACAAACAAGATTCCGAATTTTATTTTGAACACATCGAGAACTTTCGTTCATTGCAACTTTATGTAATATTGAAGCTGGAGACATTTTTCGCATCCTGCTAGCATTCACTTCCATAGTTATATGGTAAACACGACGCTTTATATTGACATTAAAATTTAATGAAGTAAGGGAAGAACAACGTTAATCATTCACACCCTTTAGGTTCTTTAGTTGAAACAATTTTTGAATCCATTGCAGTTTTCCAGTACCTTTGCAAAAGAACACTGGATCAACTTCGCCGAATAGTTGAATCACTACAATTATTAACTATGCATTGTGTTATAAGCGCTTAAATAGTCAATGAAAATTGTCGCTTAATCATTGACAATATTTTAATAGTCTATTGTTAATTATAGCATTTCTCATGGAAGTTTTATCAAAATGAGACAATAGATATAATCACTTAATTTTTATATTGTTTCACATTTAAATACTAAAAAAATTGGAAGAACTGAACATCGTAGGAAAGAATTAAAGTTTGAGATCTTGTTACGTCAATAATATTTTGTCGTACACAACGATTTTTGGTAAACAAAAACATTTTAGGTTTCGTAAATTACAAAGTTATGCATGACATTTTACTTTGTAAAAGTTCTAAATCATTTATTTTTCATCTTCCTTGTTAAGAGAAGTTTCTGCGATGTCAGTATCATTATAGAATCGTTTAATAAATGTTTCTTGTTACTAGTAATCATATGTTTTATTTGCAAATCAAAAACTCTTAGTATTCATAATTAAACTAATAATACAGGTATGGATTCTCTTGCTTCCGCTTTAGCATACTGTGTTAAAATTTAAACATTTCTGCAATATATAAGATTCGTTAACTAATCAGAATCTTACATTGTATCAATTATGAAGATGAAATCATCACCTAGCGCGAGAGAAGTTTATTTCTCATTCTTTATAGTATATAGTTCTACATACCATGACAAAATTTAGCTGTTTAAAGGGGGTGATAAAATTGTAAAATGATTTATTTTGATATTACAAACTTTCTACCTAATTATTATACACATCAATATGGCATAAGTGTATACAAGTGGTATGCACTCTAGGAGGGCTGAAGTCTGATAAAGATAATTCGTTTTGTATACAAAGTGAATATTGTATGTTATGTGGAGTATCAGTACTTAAATATTCACTAAGTTAGTTCAGCTCTAAAATGAACATATACCTTCAGTCTGGTACTCATTATGCTATTGCATCGAATAAGTTCTGTTCTAACATGTTCACTTCATTATAAACTTTATGTTCAATACCTGTGTCGTATGCAATCTACTAGTATTTAGTTGTCATGGATCTAATCCCCCCTAGTGTAATAAGTTTAATATAAACTACGTGTTCAATACTCCTTGTATAGTTCGTATCCTCTATAGTATGCAAGACAACATGTTAAACAATGTAGGGTTAACTGTAAGGAACTAAACTCTTAAGTAATGTCATATTGTTAATCATTAATTCTCATCCACACGGCTGTGACTTTTCTCTCTTTCTTCCTCTTTCAGAGCTGATAAACAAAATCTTTAATGCAGAATGTAGGCCGTGTTACTTTATTAAGAAATTCTACATGTCTTCACGTCCTACTTCCTTCAATTTAAAAATGAAACTAATTAATAAAGAATTGTCATCGTGTAATAACAACATTAACTCCTATCCTATGATAAAATAGTTTCCTAGAGGTATTCTGTGCAACTTTTTTCTATAACCATTAGAAGAAAAAGTTTAATTCAAAAATCTGTAATATAGGAAATCCCTCTTAGCATTATCAGAGAAACAGTTTGATTCGGTTAAATTCCCTGCTCAAGGAATCACCATTACAGAACACAAAATTAAATTCCCATTATAAATCAGTTCTACGAATGGTCTTAAATATCACTGGAGAATTTATAGGACCTCAAATAGTAAGTAAAACCTATATTCGTCATCAGACAACGTTGAAGATACACGTCTTTCCACAAAAACTCAATACTGTTTGAAAATCAATTTTCTTAGCACCAAAATAATGTTTGTAAACTCAGTTAATTGAATCTGCTTTACCTCTAGGTGTTAAAAGCTTACTACTACTGCTGAGAACCAATCAAGGTCTTACTTTCAATGTCCAATGAGGAAACATACTTTACCTGGATCCATAGCATCGTGAATTTCAATAAATTTCGATAACAAGACGATGCGTTTGATTTTTTCATATGCAATGGTAAATATATCTTTAGCAGATTGTATCAGGTTCCACAAACTCCTATCAACATCATTCTGGTAATATGATTTCCACGAAAGCTAGCTGTTGCTTAGACTTGTTTACCAATTATTTTCTTGCTATTTACCTGCGCAGAATTACTCATATTCATTAGTTTTTCATATAGTTACAGTCCCACTTAAAACAAAGTCCTCATTTAAAGTTTGATTTAAAATAAATTGATCTAAAATGAGTATTTACATCAGAATTGGTACTTTCATGATTACAACAAGACTAAAGTTTCAATTTCTGCACAAAACACTTGTTTCTTCCTCCAAGCATCGGGAGGATGCAAAACATGTTTTATCTTGTTTAAAGCATCAAAAGATGTGAAACAATAAATGAATTATTAAAGCAACAAAACTATAATTCAACTAATGTCGCTGTCAATTAAGCGACAGACATAAACCCAAGCTTCCTTTCCTTTCCCCCTAGCAGTGCAGATACAAAACAACAAAGACCCTGCTTTAACTCCTTGTCCATTTCAAAGAAAAAATCTTGCAAGCACCTGCACTATTCAATTCTTAGAAAAGCCGGAGCCTGTTGTAACACGCTCCTGAGCATCAGAAGTAGGGAAACAAACATTCGTTTTTAAAGTAATAAATGTCGTTCAACGGGCACCTTTGTCAATCAAGCGGCAGACATAAAAGAATTCTTGTAAGCACCTGCGTTTATCTTTGAGCATGAGGCGGATGCAAAACAACTTGTTCCCTCTTCCGAGCAACACAGGTGCAAAACAACTTGTTCCCCTTTCCCCGAGCACCGTTGGTGCGAAACAAGAAGCTCCGCGTGGACATGTAAAAATGCGGATGCGCCGATCCTAAGTCCTGAGCACGAATAAATCTAACGATCCTCTAACAGTAGTTCCAAATCAGTCGCGGCAAGAGCTTCGCTCCGATAGAACGGTGCATTGCAATTTTTTTATTTTTTCAATTTTGTTCAAACTAAATTTCTCGTTCAGAGGCTACTAGGATGAGATGTGCGGCAAGTATGATAGCGAAGGCTTGGGGGTGTAGTGAGTATGTCTGCGTCCACGGGTGTGTAGCAACAACAGCAGTTACAGCGGGCCCACCACGGAAACGGTGGCAGCAAAAACTTCGGATTTCTCAGCATCAATACCTGCGTTAACGGTAACAGCTGTCTGGTCATGGAAACGGCAGCGAAAGAGCTCGCCGATAGCAGCAACGACAGCGGCCCGACTGCGGTAACGATAGCAGTTACAGCGATCCAGGCACGGCAACGGCAGCGCCGTACACTATTTGTCTGCATTCATAAGAAATGTGCGTTCAGTCCTCGACATATCAGTCTCTGGAAAAATGATGAATAAATAATTGCTTCTCTGCACCAATAAACAGCAAAATCCCAAAATTTAACTTAGATATGCTATTACTTATTGCATCTCTACTAAAAGGTAAAGAAAAATAAAAATCCATTTCATATCAAAGTAATTCAATTCCTAACTATGCTACTCTGTATTTTATTCATCATCAATTAATATACATCAAATTGTAATCAAATGCAAGTTAGGATAACATGTATAAAAAAACTTCTCTTAGAGAGCGCTGTATCTCCAGTCTTTCCTCTCCACCTGACAATAATCTACAGACTATAAAACTAGTTTCAAGACACAGCGGCCATTTTAGAACTAACGTTTACACGTTTCCTAATCTCTCCTTTGACCTAATTATTTGTTGACGGTTATTCATGTAATTTGTAAAACAAAAAGTTGTTTCCCGTTTAAAATTGATGACATCTTTACATTATATTCATTCCGGATTTCTTCAGTTGTAGAAAATACTCTGATGACGGTTTTATATTTTTAGCAATAGGAGGAAATTGTTTGTTTCGGCAGTACTATGTTAAAAGCCAGAAATAGTTTGATCATAAGCAGGAGATAATAAATATGTCCTTCTCATCTTAAAACTCTCCATATTCTTATATTGCTAATAAATGAAGAAAACAGTTAACAAAGGAAGAATAAACAGGTTGGGAACTGCCCATTAGGGAGTAATAAAACATACAGAGCAGGTGAATATTTAATATAATTTAATATCTATATTTTTGGATTTAATAACACTCGATAAACACCATTATTCAAAGACTGAATACTGTCCTCTTCACGTAATGGTGTTCCATGAATTAAATATCCCATACACTCATGTCAACTTTTATCCTTTTCCAAAATGCACATGCGGGACAAAGTCAAATGTCTTTAGTGTTCCAGTTACGAATTGATTTTAGTACACAAAGTAGATCAACCTATTTTGATGGACATCCACAGGAAGTCTTTGCAAGCAAAGAAGATGGTAAGTTAGCAATGGTATTTTCACTGCCGTTCAGTTCCATGGTTACAACAAGACTGAGGCTTTAATTTTTAAGTAGATCACTAAACACCTACGTAAAGAACAAGATTCAACTTGACTCCAGCATCAAACAATACAATAATCATGGTCTATTCAATACTTTTAAAATCTATGTAAAGAATAAAATCAAGCTAGCTTAACACAAATGATGGGTATTGTGCATAATCATATAAAAACTTAATTAATTGTATGTTTCATGTAAATAGTATTGTAACTTATTCAAAGTTCTTAAACTAAATTCAAATTTTACATCATACATTCGGATTAAAAGTAAATTGCGAGGAAAAATTTTCAAATAATTCATCATTATCAAAATCCACGTATTTCAAAGATAAACAAGAAAAACATTACAATATTTATTATTAGTCTACATATGCCTCTTCTCATAATCTGGTTCTGCAATAACGTCTTTGGTTCATCCATTCTGAGTAAAAGGAAAATTGCAATGAAAATATTAAAAGAGTCAACAGTGTTAAAATGAACATGTTTCGAAAGATACACATGATAAATATGAAAAAAATCACAGCATCCATTATTAGTCTATATGTACGTCTCCTCAAAGACCTTTCTTCATCTATAGATCGTGTAGCACAACGATGTCTATGGCGATTGCGAACTTTATAGAAATATTCAGTCACAATAAGGTACAATTGTTTTTATATTTACAATTTTCGATAGCTTCTAAAATACATTTGTCATCAATCGTATAATTCACACATCCGCATGTAATTTTCAATTTCACTAGAACATATGGTTGTAGATGAAACTTCAATGTCCTGCACAGCACCATCAGTTTCCTCATCACTCGAAACATAAAATTCTTCATCACTGTCTGATTTAAATTCTACTTCTAAACTTGAAGTAGATGAACTGCGGTAAATACGGGGATCATTCTCCGCCAACAGTCCATCGCCTTCATCCGCACCTCGATCTTCGTAAAAATGCATGATACTTTTACTAGTGTCACAGCACAACTATGCAAAAAAAATTTAAAAATAATTGATTTTACACGTCTTGACGTATTTTGTAAGTAACAAGATTCAACTGATTCTGTAACAACCTTCACAGTCAAATTCCGGCGAGTATAGCGGAAAATGCAACTTGTTCCCTCTTCCTGAGCAGTACAGCTGCGATACAGAGAAAAACTTCGCGTCGAATCTTGTTAAAAAATAAAAATATCAATCAATTCACGCCGTTGTCAATAAAACGGCAGACAAAGAAAAACTTTTTTCTCCTTCAGAGCAGTATACCTGCAAGACAACTTGTTCTTTCTCTAATACATGAAATGATATTTCTCTGTCAAATAAAGTATCAAAGGATATGCTCCCTCCTCCAGAACACCAGAGATGCAAAACAGTAAATGCATTGTCAAAGAAACAAAAATGCCAATCAATTGGCGCCATGTCAATCCAACGCCAGACAAAGAAAAACTTATCCCGAGCATTACAGCTGCGATACAACTTGTTCCCCCTCTCCGACCACCGTAGGTAGGATATAATTTTTTCTATCTTGCTCCGCGTCGACTCATTGTCCATTCAAATGAACACATGCACAGTAAATTTCTTGGAAACGCCAGAGCATGTACATACACGAATCAAGCCTCAAACACTAAGTTCCCTTCTCCAAAACAGCGCAGCTGCAAGACAGCTTGTTCCCCCTCCCCCCGATCACCGTAGGTGAGATATAACGAGAAGTACGCATCGTCTCGTTTCAAACAATCAACTCTGCGTATGCGCCAAACATCAAAAGATATAACTGAAGAACATTAGATGAGCAAAGGATTTTCTATATGTAAGAGACACCAACTGTTTGGTTCGCAATGACTGTTAACGCGTTCTCCGTGAAAAATAATATGATCCCCACCCTAAAAACAAATCAAATTCCTCAATAAAAATCCATATACTACATTAAATATATTCTTCCACCAAGCGTTCTATTGTGTTTCAACCATCGGAGCTTTATACCGGGTTTAACGGGCGCAGAGCGGGCGATCAAAGCGAACAATAGCAATGCTGACGCGTTGCGGGGCGGGTGCTTAGCAACGGTCTTATCATCGATTGCGAGCCGGCCAACAAATAACAAAATGGCGACGGACAAATAAATACAAAAAAATTCATTAATACATATCTTCTCCATTATTACATATACGAGCTCCATACTTCACCCCTTTAGCACCTCTCTACAACCACCAGAACCTGCTACATCTATTTCTTATAGGCCATAAAACCGGTTTCAAATTGTAAGGATTGCTTCCCTCTCCTGCTCTGCTGACAGGGATACCGAATCGAAAGCTTTTTCAAAATGTATGAATCCCAAACATAGTGGAAGGTCATATTTATTAGCCCTTTCCATAACTTCATTCAATGTTTGTATGTGGTCCATTGTGCTAAATCCACGACGAAAGCCGGCTTGTTCCCTTCCCTACTTAAAATCCAAGTCCCGTTCAATACGATTCAAAATAACTTTACTGTCAGTTCTATACAAAATGTTCATCAAACTAATTTTTCTGTAGTTTCGACGCGATCTTTGTCCCCTTTCGTGTACAACAAAATTATAATAGCATTATTCCAACTTCTGGGTATTTCTCTCTTCCACAGGCACATTGAGAATAGTTTCCCAAATTCCTCTTTCATTTTTTCACCTCCCCATTTAAACATCTCTGCTGTAAGTCCATCTTCTCCTGGCGTCTTTCCGTTCTTCATCCCTCGAAGTACTTTATCCACTTCTTTCATTACATCTGGAATATCTACATCATTTTCTGCTGAGTCTTCATTTCCTCTTCTTCTGAGTAGTACTATTCTCTGTAGAAGTTTTCAAATATTTTTATAATTTCTTCCTTATTTCGTGTCACGATCCCCGTCTGGTCTCTTAACTAATTAATTGCTTTTTATCTATCATGAACTGCTGTTTGGTTTTCTTCAGGCTCTTGTTCTCCTCGATTGTATTTCTAAAAAGATTCTCTTTATATCTTCGTACATCCTCTTTTATTTTCTTCCTTATGGTTTTATTTAGTTCTATATACTCAATCCGCTTTAGGTTATTTTCCTCTTCTTTTATTTCCCTTCTTCTTCAAGAGTTTAGTTTCTTGAAATATTTTGCTCTCTCTTTTCTTTCTCGTGCCTGCTATTTCCTTGGCTGTCTCTCTTATTTTCTCGGTCAGTATTTTATTTCTGCTATTGATGTCTTCTTCATCCTCTAAGTCTTCCAAGGCGCTAAATCTGTTGCTTAGTTCTATGTCGAATGTGTGTCTGTTTTTCCCTAGATTTTCCAGAACTAAAAGTGGTGGTTTTCTTCTTATATGCTTCTTATTTAGTTTCAGCTTACATTTCAGCATCCTATGATCACTCGAGACTTTGAAACTGTTCAGAGCAGACACGTCTTGCAGTAGTTCCCTTTTATTCGATAGAACGTAGTATATCTCGTTTTGGGTTCCATTTGGGCTTTACCATGTCTACTTCCTCTGGGGCGGTTTCTTGAAAAATGTATTGGAAATGAATGTAGTGTCATCCCTGGAGATATTTTTCGAGTAATTCCAATATGCCATATATCTAACTTCGCAAGTCAGGCGAAAATAATAATAATAAAAAATGACAGGTTTTTACTGTGCTAAAAGATACAGGAGACATTTGAGACAAGGATAAACAGAAGTGTTCAATAAACTTCACTCCAGCACAAGGCTCAAAATATCAGTCAGTTCCTTTGTCAATTTGGAAGTAATAAGGCATATTGAAAATTTAGCAGTCAAATCGGCAAGCTTAGTGCTGAATTTTAATTGAAATATTTTCCGGACTGTTTACTATTTAGCAAAAAAAAAATCAGCAATCATGTATTGATCACGAATCATTAATGTATTAGAAAAGTTCAATGGTGACCGTGTAGGACAAGGAGATGAGCAAGCTCACTGTCACTCCTTTAGTTAAATTAACTGCTAAGTTGTCTATGCTGGTAGATGAATCTTCAGCCAACAGTAAAAGGTCTACCCTTGAGTATATACGAGCCTCGATTAGCAAAGAAACTGGTTGAATTGGAGGGACGGACACCTAAAGTAATATGCTCTACTTCAAGTGCTTGAAAATGTGTGGGTTTTCAGAAAATAACTTGCAAAATCACTGTGTATCTTTTGTAATGCCAGTGTCACTAGGCAATTCAAATGGTATAGCCAAACCAACTAACATAATTATATCCACCTTCATACTTTTTTTCAATTGCATGAATCATAGGTTAGAACTTGCACTAAATGAGAAATGTTCGGCTTGAATGGGCCCAGCAACTTCTCAATACCTATGCTAATTGCCAATTACAAATGTCAGTCTAACATCCAGTGAAGGGAGACACGGCGTAGCGAGTTAGGCGTTAAAAGAGGTGCAGACCAATTACAACACCAAGATTAAACTGTGAACTTATTAGGTATTTTTTCTCTTCTTGAAAGGAAATTATGGCTATTTTTTTAAAC
This sequence comes from Lepisma saccharinum, assembly GCA_022664845.1. NCBI lineage: Eukaryota > Metazoa > Arthropoda > Insecta > Zygentoma > Lepismatidae > Lepisma > Lepisma saccharinum. The sequence continues at coordinate 5,449 of JAGDQP010009428.1, read as the reverse complement.
CGAGGGGTAGAATATTACCACAATGTAATAAAAAAATAAATAATTTAAGAATATGGGTGTTGTGCAATGGGACAACAAAGAGAAACACCGCGCCTGTTCTCCATTCTCTGTTACGTGTTTTATTAGATTTCTTTCTCTACATCTTCACCTAGACATATCACACACCGAACACAACTTTTGGTTCCACCGTGGTCTCCGCTATTCACTTTCAATACAATGCGGTCTACTTCATTATTTAATCTCTTTGTTCCTATGTAGATTGTTTCAACCATATTTCCTCCCAGACTGCGGATTGTTTTTTTTTTTTAATTTCTCATTTCGGATATGTATCCTTGGTTTTTCCCAATCATTCCACTATTTTTTTTATCCTGGGAACGTTTCAACTATAATATTACACAGAGGTGACTCATGTTTCGCTTTTCCATCCTATTCATCTGTTACTTCTATAATCATATATTCTCACTGTGCATATGTTACAAGGACTCTCGAGCTTAGGCCAAACAAACAAAATTTAAGTCAGCTGAGGCTGATCTTTCGGTATTTTCCTTCCCCATGTACTATCACTTATGTAGACTATGTTGCTCCCCTTCTGTTCTTTCTCTGGTTAGGTAAATTCTATATCAAAGGATTCTGTTTGAAGAATTCTTCAAGTCTATCGTGAACTAATTAAATCAGTATTTCAAATGCAAATGGATATGCAGGAACTTTCATCTTACTACTACTTTCTACTCATCATTGTAATTTCAAATTTCTCCCCCACTCCCTCTCTTGCTTTCTCCTGCCCTATTGATTCTCTGCTCACTAACATTTAGATTTGTACATTTCGTTCACTCCTATATTGATTGCGCATTGTTTGATTAGAAAAGTAAATTATTGCGTATTGTTTGGTTGGGAAATTAAATTCACACACAGCATTTCTGACCTGACCCAAAAGTGAATCAAGCTTATTTTCGCAAGTGAGATAACTTGATCCAAGCTTAGCAAATAAAGCAAAAAGGTTGAACCAAGCAATCTAGTGTACAAGTATGTAGAGTGAGAAAGCCTTGACAGAACAATAAACAGAAACGATGCATTTCTTAAGAAAACGCTGGCCCGGGTAGGAATCGATCCGAGAACCACTGGTACAGCAATGCCATGCTGTAGTCACCAGACCAGAAGCCACACGCTTTAGCTAGCTTTCCAAGCGTTATTTACAGTATACTTACTTCAGCAGATCGAAAAAGACCTCTGTAGTAAAAGGGTGGGATTTGGCGAATATTAGCTTACGGCGAAACAGTCCTGGCACGTGATTGGACTTCAGCGTACTGAGAGCACAGCGGAAGTGCAACGAAATACATTTCAAATCAATTTCTAATTTGACAATCTTCCTCGCACACCTGCTTATTCCAAAAAGCTTGAATTAGGTTAGTTATAACAACCAAGCCACTTACGTTGTTCAAACGTGTTTGTTTCATGATTAAGTTCAACACGATATTAACTTCAACATGATATCTGGACTGTCAAATTGAGATATTCTCTTCTATGAAGTTTGTTTTGACAGATGACATTCTCAATGAGCACATCTTCCGGAGAAAGTTACGGAAGGTTTTGATAAATCTTCTATGTACTTACCAGCATTTGCTTTATGCCCCAGGAACAAACCTTACCGAATACGTTTTCTAATTTATTTCACTTACCTACTAGCACGGAATCATCGTCTTCTCTCTTGACAGCATCATCGAAAAATTCCTGCAGCGGTAGATCACTTACAATATTTGATCGTATGTTTAAAACGGAAATAGGGATTTGTTTCTGTAAATAAATGAATAAAGTTCTTTTTAAAAACAATAAATACATTTCTATAATATTCTGAGGCATGTAAAATGTCGAACATCCTAAATTGATGAACGGTTTACGATTCCAGGACAGTAAATGGCTGGCACACCTAAAAACTATTCTACTGTCCCTTGAGAATCTTGAACCTACTACCAACCATAGCATTAACTTATCGGACGAAGCCTGACTAAGAAAATTGTTACAGTTTATCTGCACGGAAGAAAATGGTTTAATAAAATTCTCATGATAAAATGTGAAACATTTTGAACATCTTGTGCATAACTGATGCCACATCAAGCGTGCCTAAGAAATGTACTTAGGAATAAAGCTGCAAAGCTAAGAAAAAGCAGTACAAGGAAAATCTAATTAAAGGATGTTCAAGCTAAGGAAGAAAATCTAATTAATATTGTAATAATAACTTGTTGCAATTCGAAAACTGAAACTACTTAGACATTAATGTTATAAAAATAATATTAGTTATAATGTTTTATAAGACATATAAATAAATCGATTTCCCAAATTCTGAAAAGTAATCATTTTTCTTGGTTTACTTAAATTCCTTCTATTAATATATAGTTTAATTTCACCAATTTCAACCATCCTTTTCTTATCGGTGATTATTTTCTCCGCCACCGACAGAGTTGAGGGAAGTCAGCTAAAATCTAAGAGCCTTCCCATTTATTGATGACCTAAAGATTATTTTACATAAAATGTTATTAAACTTTGTGAAATCTTCAATGTCACCGCTCTTTAACACTTTTCAAATATCTTTCACGTACGATTAAAACATTAGACGATCACTTCCATAGCATGTTCCCATAGTTCCTAATTACTAGGATAGTTTATTTCAGTATCATTCAACTCTGCCTCTTACTTTCTATTGCTGATTGAAGCTGCCTGCCCAGAAACAATTCAGCTGTTGAACATTTCAGACCAGAATATATTCACACATATTCAAATAATGCATTTCATACAAACTGCTACCTTAGTTCTTCTGAGATTTAGCAACAATATGTAGATGTAGACACGTACGGAAAATCACGTTCAGGGATGGAAGTATTTAGAAGAATGAGAAGTATAGAAAAATCATGACCAAATTTAACGTATACAGTTATCAGTCCAAATAGTAAGTTGCTCTATATTGCTGTATGAGAGTTCAAGAGTTACCCATGTAAGAAATCCTGAAACTATTTCATTTGCACCTCCTTAACCCTTTCTTTCTTTCCACACGACACAAAGTATTTTATGATGTATAATCTTGGATATATTTAATTAGATGTCCATTGTTTCTCCAGATAATTCTGAGAATTTGTGAGAAACGTAGTTTGTCAACGTTTCCGGAGTTGAACCATGATTAATTTCTCATTGGAACTATCAAGTAGAGGTGGTAACTTTCTTGTTCACCAAAAAATTATCTCGAATCGAAAGGTCAATAAACTTCAAGGTCAAACTTGGTAATAAACACAGTCCAAACAAGCTGGAAGAGACCCAACTGATCTCACCCCTTTCGATATGTATACTTTATTAAAATTTAGGCACTTTGATAATATACCGACAGCTACACGAAATATTCTGGCTTAAGAAAATTATCTCGTGTTGAAATGTAAAACTTTAAACTTGAAGGTCGAACTTGCAAGGCAAAAGATTGTCTAGCCAAGTTGTTCGAGATCGACGTTACCTCACCGTCCCTCTCCTCAAAATTAAACTGTAGCCGGATCCACAAATTTGAAGATCAGTGTATCTTTGTTTCGAAAAGTCATCGTCGAAAATATGAAGCTCAGTGGAAATTTTCGAGTATTCGATGACCTCAGGAGTCTTGAATCTGATCATTATTTCAAAAAATACGTTTTTCTCGAAAACCGTTAGAGATCGAACAAAAGGTATAAGGACCAGAAAGATGTACTTTTTTACGATCTTTAACTTTTGTCTCTATCATATTTTTCATATTTCCAACGGTTACAGAGATATGATAAAACATGTGAAAATCGGTGGTAATTTTCCAAGATGGCGGCCGTAGCACAGCATGTACGTGTTGATTTTTTATGTGCTGTTAGTGGGTACTAGTATTACACAATTATGCGAAGTATTCCCTTTTAGGAATTTCTTTTTAGGTAAAACCCTAATATGATTGGTCTATTAGAAATCCTCCACTGATAGTGTACCCAATAACCCTAAAATTTTGAACATCTAGACCGTGTCCTTGGAGTCTGTTTCGAAACTGGGAAAAGGTTGATGTCGCTATGATCACGGTTATAAAGCACATCATTGAAGCCTACACTGGAAATGGGAACGTCTTATGAAAGAAAAAAATAATGAAAGAAGGGAAGAAAGAAAGAAAGCAAGAAAGAAGGGAAGAAAGCAAGCAAGCAAAAAAGAAAGGAAGGAAGGAAGAAAGAAAGAAAGAAAGAAAGAAAAGAAAAGGAAAGATAAAAATGATGGTACTATATTTAAAAGAAATGAACAACGTTTCTGAAAAAGTTGAGAGAGAGAAATACATATTTCACTTCGAAAGGTCCGTGATAACATCGCGCGACCTCGTCTTTGTTTTACATAAGATAGAAAACAGTTGATTAATTCAATATTGCAAGTACAATTTATATTATAGAGTAATTCATTAGTGATAGATTGTATTTGATCTATATATACACACGTAATCAAAATAACATATTTCTGATGGAGAAATGAGTATAATGCATGAGGTGAAGAAAAATTTGCAGGTTTGTGAATAGAAAATGATAACAATATGAACAAGAGGTATTCCGAGACAAGTTGGTGCACATGGTATGTGTGTAGATTTACGATATATCGATTAGATGTTAATATTATAAAGCACAAGTACAGTTGCTTGAATACATATCGAGCTTTATTACGAGTGGTAACGTTCACAGCTGTGGAATTAATCGGTCTGGGATTTGATTCTCATGAGGGATAACTGTTTTGGTGCCTTCGGTAATATGAACACAGACATTATTGTTTAGTTGTTGAATGGTAACACCATCGCTTGACCTTAGCCATGGGATTTGTTTTAGTCATCTCTGGATAACTTTTAAAGATTGGTTTGGAAGGAAGAAGCCTCTTGTTTGATTTCAGGCACAGACACAAATGATGGTGAACCCATGATAAACTTAGTTCCTATCCCATAAATGGTAGCACCACGAGTCCATCCTAGCCATAGAATAGTTTTCTTATATTTAATAGTTTCTCCGGAATTAGTTCTTTTTTGGAAAATTAGTATAATTTTAGGCAAAATTATATGTATTTTACGCAAATTTCACACCCAGAAAGACCCCCTCCCCAAAGGGGCTGGACCTCCGGTCCCCGAAACCAACTTCTAAAATCTAGCCTGTCTGGCACCCTACAGCTTATGAGTTGGGGTAATATTATGTAGCCTGTTAAGAATAAGGAAATAATAATAAAAAAACGGGTATGGGTGGGGAGAGAATTTGCAAAACTGAGTTTGTATTTAATTGAGGGTTGATATATTACAAAAGTGGAATTCTGGGATGCTACTTACTTACGAAAATCTTTCAAATGCGAAAAAGCACAGAATGAATCACAGTGGTGGCTACTCCACTACTGATTTCTAAAATTGCAAAAATATTTAAGGTAAAATAAAATAATGGCTGAGCAAAGC
>JAGDQP010009427.1:20746-59196 GCA_022664845.1 Lepisma saccharinum | reverse complement strand
TATATCGAATTGCGCTTAAGTGACCGCCAATACCCCATTCTCCCCTAAATACAAGCCGAACAACAACTGCTGTTTGCAAATATTGACAAATATTTGAGGTTCAGAAAAAAAAAACAAGTTTCAAGAAACTAATACTAATAATTTTGAATAAAATAAAAACGTCGCCTATAGTACGCAACCACGTATCTTAAAAAGTTTGTAGAAAGGAAAAACTGGTTTAACAGTTGGTTTACTGATGAGTAACGTAATTGCATTATTTGCACACAAGATGGTCTACACTACGATATCGAGATGAAGGGATTGTGCGATGGAAATATAATAAGACGACATACGTGTTTGCATCTTACTTTACGTGGTTATATGCGAACAAATAGCCCAAATCCACTTTAGTGTGCTGATTGTTCGTTTCATTGTGAAACTGATGAATGACTAAAATTTAGAGACTGATGGGCAACCTTGTACTAGCGTAACGATTAGCAAACTTCCGATTCTATCCTTGGAACACCGCACAGCTAATAACGAATCACCAGTTCAATGAATCACTGGAAAAAACACATTCTTGAGGTTCTGTAATCTCCTCTTGGGATATTTCGATTGCAACAAGAAGCAAAATATATTTCAACGAAGCCCACCTGAAAAACGTCGATCTTGAAAGTACAATTCGGCGAAGACGCGAAGGGCAACTAACAGCCAATAAGCAGCAATATTTCTATCTCCAACAGTCACTTACTTTGGGGATTAAAAAAGAACTACTTACGCCCAATGCATCTTGCGTGTGTTGGTGTTTTGTGTAGATTTTGCTCTAAATTATGTCGGTAAAGAAAGACTATAGTGCAGAAATCCTCTTCTTTATCACTCTACCTTTGCATTAATACCTTTTCTAAGAAAGAAAAAATGAGTTATATCGCAAGCTGACTTTAAAAGTAACACAACTCAAAAAAAGTATTTTCCCAATAAATGCAAAAAAGCTATTTTAACCAGCATGTATTAGAACTATTTTAATCTTCAAACTCGATCACGAAAATTGTCATAACTTTGCAAAAGGCTTCTCTTCCTACTTTAAAAAAAAAAAAAACAACTCACCGTTTGCTTTGTGGAAGGTATAATGATTGTTTTCCAGAAACCTCAAAAGCTATACAAGTGTCATCTAATAGACAATCAATCGAGTTAATTTATTAATCTTTCGACAGATGACGGGCAATGGTTATTTAATTCGTATTTTTTGAGTTGTGTCCGTTTTGAAGTACGGGTGCGATATATATCAAAACTTATCCGGGATCAGAGAGAGAAAAAAAAAAATCAATCTATATAAACAGCGGGATAAAACTAATTCAGCCTGGGTTCAGAAAGATAAAACGCAAATATTCGAAAAGAGACTGTCTTTATAACTTCACCAACATGCTATATTATGATGAATTTGCATTGGAAGTAAATTTTCTCAGTTTGTTTTCATTAACTCACTAGTTTATTTTATGGACAGTAAAACAATGAACAATATGTATCTCTAAAAAGGCGGGAAATAATATGCAAAAAAATACTCAATAAAAATTATCACGCACTACGAAGAGAACATGAAAGTTATTAAACATATTATTAGAAAACTATTCTCGGACTGCTATCTAAGTTACAGACGCACCTCTTTCTTTCACGAAATAGAACCCTAAATTTGACAACGCTACACTCGGCTAGATTCAAACATTCTTGCAATGTCTAGGCACAGGGTAGAACTACTCAATCTACTCAGTGATCTTCATTGAGTTGTTCTTTTGAACGATGGTCAATTAGTGTGAAAAGGACTAAAAGATCCTGCCTTCTAATGAAGACCACACTACAAAAAAATTAACTTATATCGATGAAAGACATCGTGTGTCAGTAGACTTGCTTAATAATAATTATTAAAAAATCATAGTAGTGAAGAACAAAAACTGAAATATGTTTCTCTTACCTTCCTTCAAAAGAACCATGCTTGGTTGCACTATTTCTGATTGCCAGAAGTTTGTCCTCCCCTTAATGGCACTATATTTTGCTGGAAAGAAAGAAATAATACATTATTGAAATAAGTGGGAACTGCAATTCTACTAACAATCGATAAGGCTCTGAGGGTCCTTTGATAAGGACTTAAAACTATTAACAATTAACTCTGGCTATGATCTGGTACTTTATTCAAAATAGAACAGTGACTTCGTATTATGTTATAGAACTCAATATAACAGAACCGTTATACGAGGCAACATACTTATTCAGGATACATATTTTTTTGACCTGACCAGAGGGACAAAGATCCTTTCACTGTTAGCAACAGCTCGCAATATGCTATAAATAGACAAAAAGAACGAAACGATAAAGCAATGACTTCAAAATTAGAACTAATTAACTTTCTTTTTAGCATGATATACCTTGTGGGAACAGTATGACATATTCAAAGTAAAAGTACTGCAACAATGAATTCGGTATAAAATGTGTAAACAAATTACAAAAGATGATCTCTGCTTCTTCACCAACACAAGGTAAGATTCTAACTACAGAGCATTGTTGTAACACATTCCTCTTTAGCATGATATACGTCGAGAGGTTGCCTACGACACAGTCGAAGGGACAAAATGTTGCTCAGAAATCAGGAATATTCTGAAACTACAAACGTTTGCCTGCATTTTGACATATGGTGAAACAGTTTAGCAACCCCTCTAATTTTCAAGCATGTAGCGAAGCGAAATTCGAATGTTTATAGGCATCCATCCCTTGAAAGTATTCTTTTCTATTGTTTAATGCGAGAAACGAAGGTCTTCCAACATTATATTATTTTTGAACACATTTATATAATTTCTAAATACAAGACACCTAGAAACACACACAGAATAAATCTATATTATCTTACCTCGATTCCAATGTGTAATCAGGTCAGTATATATCTCTTCCACAACAGAAATATATGATCCATTATAAGACTTTTGCCAAAGGACCATCGGCAACTGTGACAACGGATGAAAAAACACGCTTTCATCAACACAAGTTATATCCATAATGTGAATCAGGTTTGTTGTGATGTCATGATCAAAAGACTTATCAAACAATGGTAAAGCAAAGACAGGAGATTCCCAACTTAAGTATCCTCTGAACTCCGGTTCGAATTCGGTGCCACGGACATCGTAAATTTTGTTATCTTTAATAGACAATGCTTCAAATGGAGTACTTTTCATTTTTCCTCCTCTTGACAAAGTATTTTTCTGAAAGAAAAAAAATGTACACAAAAAGTGAAACAATAGTATTAGTTTCCAGGTCACACAAGTATTAAGAACAACAAAGATAACACATGTAAAACCTAACGATAACTTGCACCAACGAGTATAGGCATCGCCCGGTTTGTTAGCATCTTCCAATATACGAGGGGGTACCCAAAAGAAACCGGAATTTTGTAATAAAATTGTGTGTATTTATTTTTGGGTGTTACAGCTTGAATCGGTTTCAAAGTACTGTCTATTTGATGAAAAGCACCATTTTCAAAGCAGTCGTGAAACTCTTGCCAAGTGATACCTTTCAATGGCTCCCTTGAATTTCTCTTCACCTCTTCCATATCTGCAAAAAGTTTTCTTTTGAGGATGTTTTTCATTTGGGGGAATAAAACAAAGTCACTCGGAGCAAGTTCGAATGAATATGGCAGGAGAAAAGCTGAGTCATGTTGTTTTCGGTTAACAATTGTTTCACAATCAAGGTTTAGTCTGATGCTGAGGCACGAATATTCCTGCAATTCTTTTCATTTGCAATTTCTTGCTCAAAGTCCGTTTGACGCAAATAGCTTCAATCAAGTAATTTCAATGTAAACTTTAAAAAAATCTGAAGAGAGATTACTTAATTAGAAATATATAGACCAGATAGGGAGTTAGCTATAGCCTTAGCCCGTCACAAGCAAGTCATACATAACATTCCTAGACAGCACTCTTCCGTGACTGTTGAGAACGGCAGCGGACCCGAACTTATAGCAAAGCCGGTTAGAATTTGAATTTAATTTTTAAGGACTTTTGGCAATTTTGGCTCAGGCCGGACGAATGATAATGGGATGAATTGGTGGAATGAAGAAAGTGGGAGGAAAAGGGAGAACTCCGAGAAAACCCACGCAGAGTTTGTCTACCACAAAGAAGGTCGGTTACAGTTGATTTCTGTCGGTTCGTTGTGCGAGTGGTCTCTGGTGTCCACCATCACTTTGGCAAGGAAGAAAATGACACCACCCACAATATTCTACCATTAAATTGCACACCCACTAGAAGAACAAAAAACGATTTTCAAAAATTAAACCAAAATTGGACACCCCCCCCCCCCTCCCTCTTCCTTCTATGTTTGCATAGTGACGCTAGCTATCTATACTTCGTTTTAATTCGTGGACTATTTGAAAAGAAAATAGCCCTCATTTATTGTTCTCTTACAATTAAAGTCGAAGCTACAATCAGTTTAAGAAAAGTAGACAACGACTAAAAAAATTCGCCACTCGCAAAGGCTTACGCCCCCAGAGAAACTGCCCACGACTCAAAAAGTCTACCCTTGTGATTTACACTTGTTTAGACATGCACTAACATGATCTGAAGAGAACAGGCGTCAGACATGACTTTTCTACGGGCCTTATGGACAGGGACTGTATTATTTCGACGATTCCACATTCGTACAACTGATAAAACTACCATTAGTATTATATTTTAGATAATTGAACCAGTTGACGATTCTACTACATATGTGCAAGGCAATACTCGTAGCTTTGTTCCACGCAGACGACAGAGCAGGTTTTAGTGTTTGCAGACTACATTCCACGAGTTTGGTGCACATTTACGGTGAAGCTTTCATCTTTATCTCGATTTATAATTTTTCACTTAAGACCATAATTTTCTCCTTTCCTTTCCGGATTATCTATAACATTCCCTGACTTCTCCAGGTTGAACCAATTTCTCTGACTTTTCTCGATTTTCAGTTCGAGTGGCTATTCTCTGGTTGTACTGGAAAAAATACTACTGTAGGCCCCTTAAATAATGGCGAAAGGATGACAGACGACTGAAAGGTTCTACGAAGCTCTTGTGTATTGTTGCAGTTCTGCGGATGAAATAGTATTCTAGATGATGTTAGCTAGTAAGCAGGACGCGCAGTTCACATTTACAACACATTACTTACGACGCACAGAACCGCAAAAGTACATTACAGAGCATGATGTTACAGCTTTCCAGCTGTCAGTCTTGATTTCACCATCATTTACACGTCATAGTTTTTCTTCACTTGGCCGGAGTTAAGATGTTTTCCATTTAGGAGCTAATCTACGCGTGCTCAAAATATGTACAAAATCGTGAATTAGTGGTCGTCACAAGCATTCTTTGTTTCTTTCATTCATATTTAAACGTACAAAGCGAAGGATAAATATTAGCTGTACAAGCAATCTACATTCAGATTCAAGAGAATGACTGATGGAAAGTGTTCTAAGTCCGAAAAGTTGCACATGGCAACACGACCAATATATAAAATTCCCCGCATGTCCGGGTGCAATATCTTGGTGCATAAATAATGTGCATGCCTGGGTGACACGCACAAATAACTGTATATCTTGCAACTTACGTTTGTTAGTGATGATAAATTGCTACCCATCCGCAAGTGGTAGGGCGCTACAGCAAAACGCGTCAGTTGCAAATTATACAGTGAAAAGAATGCCACGTAAATCAACATGCAAACATCAAATTGTGTGTGAAGCTGGGGAAGACAGCGATGCCTATGGCGTTGAAGATTTATCCTGGGCGCGATTGTGTAATCGGTTGGTGTGTCAGAGGACAATCCTGTACATGGTACCCACATAAGAAAGTAAACTGACTAATCGAGCGGAAGCTTAACAATATAATCAGCATTTTTCAACAGTCTTTCGTAATGGAAGATTTAAAACCACCACCTACACGTAGTACAGTGTCTTGAGTTCAGAACCAATAGACATTTGAAGCCTCAGGAATGCTCTATATATTTTCACAGAGGTTGGTCGTGCCAATGCTATGTGATAGACCACTCGACCGGCAACTGGGAGACCATTGGCACTGTAGCAACTGTTTCTATAGAATTTTTCAATTTAATCACCAGTCTAAACATATTCCGATCTCCTATACACATCAAGCTCAAACTAAAGCCCAGGAAAAACTATAGTGTCCTTTTTCCCCATGATCTTCACTCACTGCCACATAGCTTCCAACGACGACAAGCCAAGAATCCACGTCATGCTGATAGTGGTTTGGGGAAACATCGTATCAGCCGGTTCCAAACTTCACATCAAATTTCACTGTACGGTACGGAAGATACGAGATAAATCATGATATTCCCAATCACTGGCAAAGAATATCTACACAAAGTTGAGTTTCTTAGAGCAACATAAATATCCAGAGAAACTTACACAGATGGATGAATGAATGTACGTAGGAAGTATCGTTTCAACCTAAATTCATAATAAAAACTATTGTACATACCGGAGAGCCCTTCCACCACCAAATGCGATTTCCATCAATACGAAGAAGAGAGAGCAATCTATTTCCCCAAGTCTTCTTCAGGTGTATCTCCAAAGTGAGCATTACATTTTGCGGGTCACAGTGCACACCAACCCAATCTTCAGGCGGACTCCATCTGAAACTACTCTTGCTGATCCCCTTGGCAAGAAGCCATCGCTGCAGAAGCACAATAAGTGCACCAGCTGCTTGTATATAGATGTTTCTGGTAAGGGACATCTAGAACACAAATTGCCTTAGTTTAGTAAATATACATAATAATTCGAGGGTGGATATGCCTATAACATCTATTTTTTCTTCATTCGAAACTCTAGATATGTGTTTTTGTTTTAATTCATTTCTCAACTGCATAATACATCAACAAGTTAGTCTAGGAACTCTGCAAAGATTTTCAGTTTGGGAAGGTATAAAGTAAAAATTTGGGAGTCAGTTTTGCGGTTTATCTAGTTTTTTAAAGTAGGAGTGGGTCTGGGGTGTGTGAAACCCCTTGTGGGGATGTCTAGGAGAGTCAGTACTCTATAATATGTTCATCTTCCGAAAGCACAAAAATTTGTTCATAGAAGGTTACTTTGCATAAAACTTTGTAGCTAAACCTCGTTCATTTTCTCATGGCGGGTGACATTGAAGAACCAAGAACTGCGACAGGGCAGCCAATGAGAGAGACAATTTTTGGGGCCATTGATTCCGTGAATGGGGAAGCAGCAGTTGGGAGTTCAGTGTTCTGTAAGCCGTGGAAGTGCGAATGTCTTGTCCGTGGAGCATTGTTGCCAAGTTTAGTCCAAGATGAGCGTAAAAGTAATTAACGAGTAATTCATAAACAAGGGCGAGAAATTATTTTTAGTGCTTCCAATATTTCAATTTTGTACATATATTAATAGTAACTTGTATTTATATATGCCAGTAGTCGAGGGGACCTACCTCTTAAATAAAACACCCCTTGTAATTTTGTATTAATAGTAGCTTGTATATTTCTATGGCAGTAGGCGAGGGAAGCTGCCACTAAATAAAACTCCCCGAGGGAAACTATGCGTAGTCACTTGCAAGTGATGTTTTCTGGGTAATGCCAAGAGCTACGCTCAATCTTATACTAAACTATATAATAAGGTTCTTTCTTTTAGTGTATAATTTAGTGCAGAATACACTTTCTTAAGAAGAAATATGAATTTATGTAATGCATGTTTTAAACAAAGAACTAATTACGATCTGGCACGACGGAAAACGTCCCAACATTTATTGTTTATCACTCACTTAATTTATTTCATCATTTATTTGTAATAAGCACAATATAGTTCGAAGCCGATTTTACATTGGAAGTAACAACCACGTTCGACAATGGGAAATTAGGAACGAAGGAGGAACTGGCCTTCAAGTAGGTACCATTTCAACATTTGTCTGGTGAGACATAAGAACAAGGGAAATTTTCACTCAGGATGGCCGACTCCTGTATTCTATACAAGGACTTCCCGATTACAGATCGAGCACGCTACAAAGACAATGTCTCTCGAAAGAGTATGCCGTTTAATCTTGGGATATAAAAAACATGTTGATAAGATCGTTGAGTAATGACGAGAAGTTTTTCAAAGGTCAGACGATTGTACTTTCTATTTTTCAATTTCAATCCGGAGTAATACTACTTTGAACAATGGAAATACAATACAATCCGTTTAAAACAATTTAAACATTACAGTGTCTTCGTAGTACCCCACGAAATAATTAAACTGAATTTTATTTAAGACTTTTGACAACTTTTTTCCTGTGGGTGACTGGTGATAAAGGGTTTCAGGTTCGATTCCCAGTGAAGGCACAGGTGGTTCGGAACTCACGTTAAACTGTAGGTCCCGTCCTTTGAACGTCATCTTCATCCGATGGAAGGTAATGGCAAATCAGCATCGTTTCACTTGGCTCAGCTACCTTCGGGTCAAGACCTGCCTTCGGGCAGAACATCCATCATCATTATTAGGCAACTACGACTCAGGTCGGATGGATGATGGTGAAATGAAGAAAGTGGGAGGAAACGAAATAACCCCGAGAAAACCCATACACTGGGTTTTCTCATGGGCGAGCCTGGATCGAACTGGTGATCTATGTACACAGGGTGGCACAGTCTGAACTTAGAATATCCTCGGAAGCGATCGACAGAACCTGACGATGACGTCACTCGCAGGATAAGCTCTAGGGCAGCACGATATACAGAGTAATGAAACGTGTACTTCACATCGATGATTTGTAAACTCGTACCATGTCTATAACTCGAAAAATATTTAACTTAGAGCTTTGAAAATATATATATATATATATATATATATATATATATATATATATATATACTGGGAAAATAGTGACGTCCAAGAAATATCTCTACGGGGTATCAACTTCAGAATCTGTAATGGAAAGTAGAGTGGTTTTTCATTTAATTAGATCGGAATCTACTCAAAACAACTTTTTGAGGAAATACTTTGTCTTATATTTCCTACGGTTTAACAGCTCATTCTGATGGCATCAATATTATGTCAGCAGCTTTGTCCGTCACCAACAGCTCAAGAACAATTTCAACGTTAACTGATTCCCTACACACTTTCCAGGCTTAGGACTGACAAAATAGTTAAATTTCTGGATCTTGCAGTGTTTAAAATCAATCGACATTCACCTTGTCAGTATGTACATGATTTTAATATTCGTAAGGATTACAACACTCTAACTTTTATGCCCTAATAAAATGAACAGTTTGAAACCCCTAGTACTTACATGAAAGCTCTTAAATAAAGAAAAATACAGCTTTCTAACAAGGCTTACAGTACAGCTTTGTCAGAAAGCTGTCTTTTTCTTTATTCAAGATGGATACAAGGGCCATATTGTTGAAATACCGAAAACTTTTAATGTGGAGAAATTAAAAAAAAAAAAAAAACAGATGAGAAAAATATTATGTGGGATCATTATGAACACAATTTTTGTTATACCTATTCAATGACTTTGAATGTCAATAATAATAATAATAATAATTTTGTGATACAAGGCAATATTTCTATTTTTTATAGTGCCCTCATAAAACTTTGGTAAACTTATTTCATATGGGCCATTATAGTAACTATGGACTTCGGCCGATCAAGATAATTTGAATTCATGGCAGTTTAAAATCCACAAACATCCATACCCCTGGCGGGATTCGAGCCCGCAACCTCATGACCGATGCCCCAGCGTCCTAACCTACACGGCTACCAAGGTTGACTATAGTGCCCCCTTACAAGCTATATTTCGTTGAGACCATATTATTCAAACTCTAAAATAATAATAATTTATTAGAGTGCGGTGAACAGCTTCCAAACCAACTCTAAGAGAAAGTACATGTAATTACAATAAATCTAAAAAGATTATAATCGACATCAGATTTGCTTCAGTGTAAAGCTTGAACGTATTGAACAAAATAAAATCAACAATATGATTACTACGTAACATAATTAAAACAGGTAAAGGAATATTGGTGTCATTAAAAATTAAGTCCTCTATACTAAAATTTAAACTGTTACGTTAATTTGTTATAAGTCATCAACAGTTTGTTAATAGACCATCCTTGCATTTCCTGGTACCTAATAAATGATGCCCTGTAGTGGAGTGTGTTGGCATTTAAACACAAATACTTTCCAGTAGAATTTTGCTGTTTACCATGCTACTGATAATATTATAATGTTCCACGTGCTTAAGTTAAGCATGAGTTTTACATTCGCAGCGTAAGCTCAGTAGTAGCGTGAATACTACAAATAGTAAACATGTGTAAAACAAGTGGTGCAATGTAAATAAACAGTGCAACACAAACAAGCAGACGACAACACGACGTTCATTAAAGAATCAACAGACGGAGCCACCACCATTAGAAAAGGAGCCTGGAGAACAACACCGATGGAGGGCTATAAAACCCCAACGCAACCTTATAATTTATCACTCGCCAGGGTGGTCGCCTCTCTCTTTTACCTTCTCCTGCATACACAGCTAGCTGTCGGACTGGTGTGCGATTCCTTAACCTGCACACACAATTAGCTATCGGATTGGTGTGCTACCTAACTCAACCTTGTACACAGTTAGCTGTCGGACTGGTACATCCTTGACACACAGTTAGCTGTCGGACTGATGCTAACCTATCCTAGCTCCCTTCTACGAGGCATTTCACCCAAGAAGAAGAAGCCATAAAGAGTTATTCTGTAACTCAACAAATCTTGTAAATACCCTGGTACGGGACGCTCCTTGGACTTATATATTTATTTTGTAATAAAACTGGTGATGGTCAAAACCACGATTCCGTGTATCTCTTGAACTCTACCTAAATGTTACTCAGAAAACAGCAGAACATTACGATATCTTCAGCGTATTGCTTAACCACGATTTGTCTTCGTATGTGTAAAGGATAAAGATTGAGAACTCAACACCAATACTCATAATTATGAGGGTAATAGTTCAGTGTGAGCTTACGACATATTAATCGCATAAAATATTTTTGAATTACCTTCAGTTTATTAATAGCAATTTTACTGAGGGGACTCTAGATAATTGCCGTCTATTCCATTTGGGCCTAATCACAGTTTTATATAGAATTATCAAAGTCTGTTTTCTTTTAAGTACTGCCCACTGATAAAATATAAATCCAATCAACTTTTATAGCCTCAGTTACGATTCATTCACTATGTTTATTAAATTTCAATTTTTGATCAAAGAATACACCCAAATCTTTTATAGTATCCGTCATAATAATAATAATATCATTAAAATGTTTCACCATGCCCATTTTGTTGAAATATTCCATATCATGTAGCTCAAGTGGTTGTAACAGTTCATCATAAATTCTAGTAATGTGATTTAGATAATTTTCTTACTTTATTGGCATTTCCAAGATTTCATTTTATTTTCAAATTTAAATACCTAATTCGAATGAAAGTTCATGTTTTGGCCTAACGCATAACTTTTTAATTTATTAAATGAAGCTTTACACATAGTAAAGGAATCATTTTTTTCATTGCTCCGCATTTTGTATTAAAATTTTCTGCAGGATTGTACGAACGAAATGCAATTTCCATATCTTTTATGGTTTGAAGGAAATCATGGCTTAGTGGCTTGGTTTTTTAAAGTCCAGTTCGTGACATTATATCAATTCAACTTTTACAGAACAGGAGGAAGTTTATCAGAGCGAGACCTAAGGTTGAATCCACATGACGGCATTTGTGTGCTAAATAAACCGTTAGATAACAAAGTATTTGAATTTGATTGAATTTTATTTTAGAGTCTTTAAACAATTTTGGCTCAGGCCGTATGGATGATGATAAGCGAATTGGTGGAATGAAGAAAGTGTGAGGAAACGGGAGAAAACTCACACACACGGTGTTTCTCTTCCACATGAGCTTGGATCGAACCGAAGACCCCAAGCACCAGAGGTGAGCGCTCTACCACTGAGCCAGAGAATAACGAAGTCCTTGTTCTAAGCAATCATCAGGTGGTATTTAAGAGGAAAGTGGCAAGTAACAAAATCCTTTGGAAACCTTCTGTCTTTCTTTCTCTTTCCTTTTTTTTTTTTTTTTTTTTTTGACACGAAGCAACTGCACTTTTGCAAGGCATCCTTGTAAAGTATTGTTTTTCGTGCGTTTGACAATTGAGTACCTACTAAGTACGTAAGCCTATGTACACTTTAATAGGTCACTGACACTACACTAAAAACAAAAAGCACACACACACACATTTAAAGAACGGCAAAACCCATCATTACATCCTAAACTCACGTGTTGCTACGCTTAAAACCCTCTCAATGCACTGACATCGTTTCTTCTTACCTGCGAGTGACGTCACTGGTTGGTTCCGCCCACGACCCTTATTTTCCAGCTTCGGGCGGGAAGACTGCGCTACTTTCTCAGTATATTATACAAGTACTTTGTATGTACTAGTGGTAAGCGCTCTACCACTGAGTGAACGCGGCCCACTAAATAATTAAGTACTATACTAACAATATAGCATCAGTGTTTGTAAAAGAAAAAAAAAGTGTCACTTATACTTTAAGGAATGGTAGTTACATTTATATTCCTCCTACAGCTTACATGAAGTAGAAAAACACGACTTTTTATTGTAAATTTAAACTTATATATTTAAAATAGTATTCGGTCTTCCAGAACCAATCACGTTCTTTCTCATGTAAAAATTAGCAACAACGAGAATGCAGTTGCAGTCTGTCACAGTGAGCTGAAACTACCGAGCGTAGATGCGGCACCGTTGATCATGCTTGTTCAACACAACTCATCCAGATTTTGGGGAAGCAGACGACAGTTTTCTAAGAGGAAAACACGAACAAAATCGAAGCTCTCCGATCGCGTCTGAAGTTATTTCATTGGATATGGCTCCTACGAAGTTCACCCGCCGTAAGGCAATGGACAGATTATAGTGTCAAAGTCATATAAGACAAATAATCATTATTGATTTCATTAACTCACAGGAACAGGAATGTTGAAGCTGGGAAGTCACCAAGACTAGGTCAGGGCTATATCAACGCAGTTTTCAAAGAAAACTAAAGCGTAGGTAACTCCCTGAAAACTCTTAAAACACACAAGGCGTTGCATAGGCCTTCACTTGTACGTGAGTTCTAGCAAACTACCATATCCAAATATACGTGGACCTTGAAAATAAATCCCTCAAAATGTTCTTTTTAAACTATTTTTTTAAAGAAAAATCAAATCCAACCTGATTATTTTATTGGAGATAATCTTATCGCTCAAGTCTCTTCTCAAAAGGATCTTGCAGATGGATTGGACGAAAATCTTTTGTTTGCTGATTACTTGACTTGTATAACTAAGCGTTTACTGTCCTTCTGATATAGATTTAGATTTACACTTCCTCCAATTGAGTAAGTTTCATAAAACTTTCATCTCCCCTATACGTCTAGCAAAATAAAAAGAGACTGAAGGCGTCGGGTGCAGGAAGCTATCATCTTGGCAACGGGTCACAGTGGCCAATGAAGAGAGGTGTACTTTCCAGGAAACGCGGCAGGGTTGCCGCCATGACACGTAATGCCGCTCTTGACATCTTCGTCAGCAGGTAGGCGTTGCAAGACTTGACAACACCGTTCCTGTCTACTGCGAGCTGTTACCTTTCTTATTTTGCGAGGCGTATAGAATAGAGTATTACTACCCTGTTTGGAACATGGCCGACTACCTTCTAACATCCTCTCCCACTTCACATAAACCCGACCTGAGCTAGGATGCCTAATGAACACAAATATATTCAAATAATAATAATGAAAAATTATTCGGCCACTTGGAAACGTAATATAAAAATATTTTGGTAATTATTTCCCTATAAGGTCTTTAGAAAAATTTAAGGGAGCCGATTTTTTTTTTCCCCACTATTTTTCTGATGACGTATGCGAAGTTTGGTTCGGATACCAACGTACAGTGTTGCCAGCTATACTTTTTAAGACAGAAATTTCAACTGACAACACTGAGGAAACGAAGCATTTGTTAACAAAGTGCAAGGTAAAAATTCGTCTTGTTTTGATGTGAGGAACACGTGTGCGAAGTTTGGTGCCGTTAACAATGTGCAATGTTGCCATTCATACCCTCAACATTCGGAAATATTCTGCACGAAATACTTAGCTATAAATCTTAAACCAATGCCTGGTCTATCGTACAACTGGTCGGTTCTTAGAACATAAAAGTGTTTTAACTACAGTGATTTTTTTTTTACGAAAATGAGTTTTCTAAAACAAAAAAGTCATTCTAAATATGGCGAACGTAAAAAACTTCTGTTCTTGAAGTAATACACTATTTCTTCAAGGTATTTTTGCGATAAAGTACATAGAAGCGGTTACTTAAAGCTGTAAACAACGGCTAAGGAAGAGAGTAATAATAATAATAACAAAAAAACAGAAATCTTGTAATTATTGATTTCTTTTCTCTTCTTTCGTCGATTTCTATATACCTTGTACAAACAACATGGGAATAATCTTTTTACATTACAAACTACACACAGATATCTATCATACACATATGTTAATTAGTTGCTAAGATATGATTTGTCAAAGGCACTTTTTGAGCTTCAATAATTATCAACTATAGGAAGAAATCTTTCCTCTAACTTTTTCCGAAAAAAAAAAAATTAAAAAAAAAATGGATCTCTTAACGTTCCATAAAGAGCTCATACAAAAATAATTATAAAAATTATTTTTTGACCGGTATATTCTTCTCTTGAACAGCCTGAATTTAGATGGAACAGGTCTATTATGAAATCATACAGAAAAGCAATATAGTTCAAGATGCATAATAATAATAATAATAAAAGAAGATAACTTACTTTAAAAATTGATCCACTTTCATTTGAAGGTCCAAACAGCCTCACGTGTGAGATATTATTTTCTACAAGGAAAGAAGAAGAAGAAAAAAAATCAGTAAAAGTAACAAAATATATGAATTTAAACAAGTATAATTAAACAAAGGCCTATTCTACTTATTCTAGTACAAGGAAGGCCATGAAAATGTACAATTAAAATGAAACGTGTCTAGTTCATGCTTACTAAATACATTTATCAAAAGCGAACTTTTAGAACCCCAAGAAGAAGTAATTTTGTTTGTCTTTGGTTACGACTTTGTTTTAAATGTAATCTGAAAAACGTTTGTAAAACTTGTATTTCTGGGTTTTTATAACATCTTTAGGTCTTTCACAGCCTGCCAAACACTATTTAGAGGAGAAGAAAGAGACAAGTGTAGAACACTACAATAAACTTGTGAGTTTATGTTAAACTAAGACTGTTTCATTTCAATGCTTAGATTCTCCATAAAATGTATCAATTTTAATCTTTTTGATTCACAAAATATTGTTTAATTGGGGGGGGGGGGAGTCATGAATGTTATCTTGATATAGATTACTTCTATTGGAGTGATGAATTATAATAGCATGTTTCGGTTCTCCTTACGTAATTTTTTTTTTTTTTTTATTCACTCACATTGGGCTCCAACGAGCAAAAGCTCACATCAAGGAGCAGTACATATATACATGTTACAAGAACGCACAATTCGAAGTCTGCTGTTTGAGAAAGAAAAAAAATATATGACAATACATTCTTCAGTTATGCTAATAAACAAATTGTGAAGTACAGTGTTTGCTTGGAAATATAGTTACTGAGCAGAAGAAAGAAACAAAAGAGACACTCCATTTTATGATACACTAATTCTGAGTAGCAGTAACATCAAGGCTATTGATTTGAAACTACAATAATATAAAATTACAATCTTTTAGTGGAAGGTATAATACAGTGATTTTCTTCACTGCAGATTCAAAGGCTCATACATAAAAGAAAACAAGATAAAAAATAGTGACATATACACTCTACTCCACTTTCAGTCCCCTTTCAATTGTTCCCACAATATTTTACTTATTTGCTTTTTAAATACAGTCAGAGACGCAGAGCATCGACAATCGTCCGGAATATCATTATAACACCTAGCTAAATAGTTTTTGAGCCCATTTACGCCATATAATGTTGAATCGTATTGTTCAAGATGAACACGTGCTTGATTTCTGGTATTGTAGGAATGTAGTTCTTTGTTCAAAGTGAACTGAAAGTTTTGATGGATATTTTTCTTAATAGCGTTGAACACGTATAGAGTTGCAGCTTGTTTACACAACGATTGAATTGGGAAGATATTCGAAGTACAATAAGTTTCTAGATTTGGATGGCGGGGTGGGAAACCCCATAGAATGCGCAAGGCTCGGTTTTGTAGGATTTGAAGAGGATGTAGACCTGTTTTCTTACTTCGACCCCATAGTATAATCATATATGTTAGATGTGAGTGTACAAGGGCATAATAAATTTCTCTCAAACGATTTACCGTCAAAATGTTACGAAGTCTATGAAGAACACCTACAACTGGGGATACTTTCTTACATATATGAGCGATATGCTTTTGCCAGTCTAAGTTTTTGATTAATATACAGACCTAAATATTTTGTTTCAGCTGTTTTTCTGATGAGATGTCCATCTAAAGAGATTTTTATGTCAGAACCTGTAATGGCACTAGCTTTTTAATGAAAAATTATATATTCTGTTTTATTTACGTTAAGGGAAAGTTTATTTATTGACAGCCAATCCTGGAGAATATATAAATCCTTTTGCATGTTATTTTCCAATTCATTTACGGTATCTGCTATGTTTTTTTTTTTTTTTTTGTACAGACTCAGTGTATGTCTGATGAGGATCTTGGCTAGAAGGTCGAAACGTTACATGTAATTTAATTTTTTACGAATAATATAGTCTTGTTCAGCAGTTCAGTGTTTTTTTCTTCTGCTATGTATGATACATAATTATCATCTGCAAAAAGGATCGGTGTTCCTTTCAGGTTAAGATGAGAAATATCATTTATGTATATTAAAAATAATAAAGGTCCAAGCACTGATCCTTGGGGAACTCCACAATTTGTATTTATAACATCACTTTCAAAATTATTCGTAACAACATACTGCTTACGGCCTGTTAAATAACTTATAAACCATTTTAAAGGAATTCCTCTTATTCCCACGTTTTCTAACTTTTGAATGAGGATATGGTGATCAACATTATCAAATGCTTTACTCAGATCAATAAATAAGCCTGAAGTTATCTTTCCCTTGTCTAAAGCGTCTACAATCTGAATTATTATCTCTATTGCTGCCGATTGCGTGGAAGATCGTTTTCTAAAGCCGTATTGATGTTTGTAAAGAAATTTTATTGATGTTAAGTAGTTGCGTAGTCTTTTTTCTACGCACTTCTCCATAATCTTCGATAAAACTGGTAATATGGAAATTGGCTGATAATTATTCAAATTTTCCGGATCACCAGATTTAAAAATTGGGATTACTTTGGCTAATTTACATCCCTTGGCTAATTTGCAGTGACATGCATGCATATATTTATGTTCTATTGATCTATCTCAGGAATTATAGATTTTAGAGTGAGAAATACATATGAGATTTGATGCCTACTATAATTGATCTAATGATAGATTATTCTGATTATACGTAAGAATATGATGAATTTTAAAGCAGTAGGAAAATCTGTGATTCTTATTACATCAACCCTGTACATCACGTGTGGGTAGTTTAAGATCCATAGTGCATGTGCAATATGTTTATGTAGTGGCTACTCCGTAACCGAACTATTAATACATAATTACCTAACGTAACTTAGTGTTTGAATAGACAAACACTCTGAGATATTGATAACAATGTGAGGGTTATATTTCACTTGCCAGTGTTCCATGTTACTCAGTGCATCTCATAGGGTAAGGCTATGAGCATCTCAGCTATACATAGAAGTACAGTAAGAGCAGCAACGAGAACTCCTACTGCAAGCACTAATCTAAGCGTAATCTGCGTACATCTTAATTTGTATCCCATCCTTCGATGATAGTCAGTAAGCGAGTTTTTTCGATACAGATTAAGTAGGTAAGGTCATAACGTAAAACGATTTCCTCAGGCTGAGTCAGAAAACATTCCAATCTACTAAACTATGTTTAGTAATTACAATTTCGTTTAATCTTAGTAATATGAAGTGTCAAATTAGGATGAATATGTCTAGAATTCTGTATCATTTCCGAAGTAGAATTCGATTCTCTCAACAATGTCAACAGAACTCCATGTGATAGAAATATTCTAAAAGTATGGGGAGCTTCAAGTCTATTTAATCAATTCACGATTTGAATAATATACTGTAACGTTTTCGAAGAAGTCCTACAACAACAAAGAATTAAGTTTGTTTAACTATAAGTAAAACTGACACCTTACGATACAAGTTGTAGAATAATAACAATGAATACCACCAATCATAATCCTCATTCCAAACATTGACTTGGTATCAAGATCTCATGCATCCAACACGCAATTGTATCGTATCCGTTTAATTCGAATGCGTTACCCGAATGTTAGAGATCCTTAATCTACTTTCTTCTTTAATGTCTCGTTATCTGTTCATCAACCTCATGAATCCTCTATGCATACCTTCCAGCATTTTTATTTTTCAGTTCTTTAAATAATGAAAAGCTCTTTTGAACTTCCAGCGTTACACTTTTTCCCCTGCACCAACCACCTTATTCAGGTGGCAAGTCATAAATGATTTTAAAATTCCCTGACTGTTCCACCTTTTCCAGGTGAGAATCTACTTCTTTGCAGACTGTTTACGTGTTTATTTTTCATTCTAAGAGACGACAAAAGTATTTAAAATAAATGAGAAAAAAAAATTCACCATTATCGTCAATTTACAGCAACCTCAAAGTCTCAACTGCACTAGAGTTGGCTACTGCTTCACTGTATCGAAGCACTGTTTCGACTCACGTAACTGACCGACTGCTTCAAAGCACGACAAACTAAGTGTTCCGAATCTTTGGGTGTCATTGCGAAGCAGCGACCGACGCACGGAGCCGATACTCACAACCACTGCTTCGTCCTATGGGTGGAAATGTTTCGATACACTCGAGTCGTGTTTCATCTTCTTTTAGTTCATATCTTGCTGCCAAGTATATAGTTGGAGCTAGGGGTGGGGTGGAGTGAGGTTCGTAGGCAGAGGGAACATTATGTTGTCTTGTGAATTTCGCCTCTTCTCCAGTTTCAAACAGTCCACGACAAGAACCATATGGTAGCAATTTTTCACTCAACCACTGAAGGGAAAAGGGACGAGAAAAGAAAAAAAAACTGACCGTTCTATCACAGAGGAATTGGTTTCATATACTCTTCAGAGTCCAGATTCAGAAAATTAGTGGGGCGAAAACAAAACGTTGTGCAGTATCAGGATCCACTGTAGTAATCTTAGGTTCACATATTTTGATCTTAGATACAGTTTGATTTTATTGAGTAATTTCCAGCCACAAACGACGTGTATATAAAGAACTAAGGAAGTGCATAAACCGTATTAATATCTCTCAATGGAATTTATATCTTATTAAAATATTTTGATGTATGCTTTTCGATTTGTGTGCCAGCAATTTCTTTATAAGACATTCAATCCCTCCAGCGAAAGAAGTGTCCTTTTTAACTTAGGACCTTCTGTCATCTTTGGCTCAGGCCGAGATGGGTTAGATATTTTACAGAGCTTTGAGGCACCATCCCGGCATTCACTCTGAGAAACTGGAAAACTTCAGGGATGATCGCCGCGGCCCATTACTGATCCGGAATCCACAACGTTACCGTCTGGGCCACGAGGGATGAGTGGGA
Source organism: Lepisma saccharinum (assembly GCA_022664845.1). Lineage (NCBI taxonomy): Eukaryota > Metazoa > Arthropoda > Insecta > Zygentoma > Lepismatidae > Lepisma > Lepisma saccharinum. Next base: position 39,484 of record JAGDQP010009427.1, on the reverse strand, counting down.
ATATGTTGTATTTAATTTAATAGTCCTCAGTAACAATATTCAAATAACGCCTGTATAATGAAGAGGTGACTCAGCGGAAGTGTGCTCGCCCCTACATTAGGCGAATCCCACTGCATAAGTAACGTTTGAATCTGTATAGGAATGTAATATAAATAATTTCAGCGGAAAATCATTAAATTCAATAGGAGGTCGGTGTACCGAGCGGCCGTGGCTCAGCGGTGTTGGCTTAGTATTCAGGAGGTCATGGGTTCAATCCCAGCGTCCGATCATCCTGACACGTTTTTTCTGTCACAACAGGCATATTCCGGGATTGTATGTTCAACTTACGCCCTGGCTGACACCTACCCTCATCCTTTTCCCTTCCCTATCCTGACCTAAGCCTTGAATGCCTAAAGGTCATAAATAAAAGTTAAAAAATGTGTGTGTACTAATGAAAAAATGTTTCGTTCATGCCATTTTGTAACCGAAAATGAAATCTTGGTTATTCAGATCAAAACCCTTTTCTTCCCGTTAGAAGTGGTTTTAAACACGCACAATCAGTTTCAAATACATGCATATATAAAGAAAATATTAGGGGAGGAAGAATAGCAATAGCATTTTTTTATACTTTCTTAACCTGCTGCCCGCTAGGAAAGTGATATGAGTTCGCAACACTCGTAGAATTCCTGTGCGTCGTCCTGCATGCTTTTATATGCTAATAACGTAAATATATCTTCCTCGAAAGCTATCCATTCATGTTCATGCTTTATCTACTATCGCAATAAGCACATAGTTATACTATTTACTCAATCTTCATAAATTCTTTATTTAAAAAATGCGTACTGTAGCATAGTCCTTTAATTCATCGTGTTTCGTCTGTGTTTCGAAACGATCGTGAATCAGTGTTTCAGATCTTCTCTTCAGAAGCAGCGAAGCAGATGTGCCGTGGATTCGTGCGCCAACACAACTTCATCCACTTTGGGAAGAATCAGAAGCTTCGTGTTTGAAACAGTGCTTCGAAGCATCTCGCTGCTCTGTGTCGCGTGCTTCGGAACAGTTTAATGAACCGAAGTTCCCAAGCCTTAACTGCACTGTATGTTCCCTGTCAAGGCTCGAACATAAATAAAAAACAAAATAATTGTTAAGCATTGTTCACACTGCTCAACAGATTATACAACAAAAGTTCGCTTTATTGCCACCAATTTTGGACGACATTTTTGCTATTTTACTATCAGGAAATATGAGGCGGAAAACACGCTGTCGGCAGCACTACGAAAAGAGGTAGGCCATGTTGTATAACAGAGTACACTACACATATTTCAGCTTTCGTAACATTTTCTGACAAAAGAAACTATTTCAATGCACCCCTGCATGAATTCTCGATGATTTCACATTTGTAGAACTGATAAAACTACCACTAGTATTTGGCGAATCAAGGTATCGTATTTTCGACAACATACTGGTGATTCTACTACATACATGCAAGACAATACTCGAAGTTTTGTTGCAACAAGCATATCGCTGCAGACGACATAGAGAGTGTGCAATTCCAACATGAACTACATTCCACGATTTTGGTGCACACCTACAGACGCTCCAAGGTAAGCGACTTTCATAATTGATTTGAATCTTTTTTTTATCCTTGGCTCGAATTATTTTCCAGTTAAGACCATAACTGTCTCTGATTTATTGGTTGTTTCCGGATAATTCTCTTCGATAAAATTTCAGATTATCTATAAAATTGCTTGATTTTGCAGGTTAAGTCATTTTCCCTGACTTTTCCAGGTCGAGTGACCATCCTGTTATTCAGAACTAAACTAAAAAGGGTAGTAAAACCATAACAACTTAACCTCCAAATATTTAAAATTACTACAAACAGCATGTTTAGCTACGTTGTGCCTTAGCTTTAGTCATCTCTTATTTTATATTTTAAGCTTCTTTCATCTATCCCTTCGATTATGCGAATGTAATAGTGTTCACGCACAAAATCCTAAAATGGCCTTTTCTGTCAATGCACAGTTTTGCTACTGATCCTAACTCATGTCAATTATGGCCTAAAGCACTTGCTGGTGAAACTGAGGATAGCTGCCAGTCGGTCAACCCGCATGCCTTCCCAGTGTAGATCCGAAGTCCGCGATTGTAACCACTGGACTACGGGGGGGGGTTCTTCATGAAACTAACATTAAGGACTCACTCGCTGCACCTTAAAGAGCAATGTTTTCATGCGAAATACTAGTGAGACTTTAAGATATTCTGGAACAAAAGGTACGTATACCATTAATGAGACCAAGAAAAGTACGCAAATTAAAGGACGAAAGACCCATTTTTTTAAGACAAGTCAACTATACACATTATCTTTCCACCATATTACATTTTTAATACACGGAAACGAAAATTATATTCTGCACTATGTAGCAGTGTCATAACTAAGTCGAATTCTGGACACTTTTTGCCATTTTCAGAGTTCAGTTCATTGTTAGAACTTCCCTCGAGTTGGTATCACGAATGGGTTAAATGCTAACTGACATGCAAACTAGTGAAGTAAAGATCTAAGTGACTTTTGATAGTAAATGATACGTACGTTAAGCGCAAACGAACTGTGTTGTAAGGACTCTGAGGTCACGTAAATTGATCATGATGGTATCAAATTATATGAAAAAAAAATGCCACAATTTACAGGATAACAACCACATACATTGTGAGGTCTCAAATCCACACCATTACACCTACATGAATAAAATTTTGCAGGAGACCTTTATGTTTGATCCCAGCATGTCTAATAGTAAATACACTATATGACCATAATGCATGAGATATCTACGAAATACATTTAAGGTTCACAAGCCCACCCCGTCAGATCTAGCTGCACAAAATTTTTGTATGGGTCCTCCACTTGACCAAGGGCCCAGCATGGCATTTGTTTGGTCCCAATGAAAGGCCAAAATTTATAGGATAACTAACAAATATACTATGGGTTCCCAAATCTACTGTTGGACATTCTGCATCGAACTTTCCATGACAGTTTAATCCGCACCATCGGCTGAACACACTAGTCGTTACCAGTTATAATAAAAACAGGTACAGTTTGTCAGCTCAGCGAAACTCCCTCTTCATTTTGCAAACTCAGAATCATAATTTATGAAAAAAAAAAAAAAAAAAAACACAAAAAGGAACCCATAACTTAAACCGTGGTGAAATAGTGAGAGCCTGTTATATGTTTACGTGGTTCCACAACTTAAAGTTTCAGACATAAACAATATGTGCGAGATAATGTGTAAAGAATATTTTCACGTACAACAGGTGGAGGCCAATTTAAAGCTTCATAATGTTAGATGTAACTATCGGAGAAATATGCACGGAAATTTGTTTCACTTGCAATTATTGTGCCAAAATAACTACACCATCTAATAAGAAATTACTTTCAGGTTTTGCTTCTGCGACCTTACAAACGGTAACGATGTAACATGGACGTCACATACTTAAATTAAAATAACGAATAGTTTAATTTTAATTATATGCTACAGAAAGTAATGAGTCATTCCATGTGAAATCACCAAATTCAAGACCATGTGCTCGACCACTTTGTAAATTTTCACCAGAGGTAACCTTACTAGTGACCTGCTCAAAATTGGAATTATCTTTTTCATAGCTGCTGCCATCTTGGAATTAGGGGCGTGTTTCGACGCCGCGACGTGCAAAAATAAGCATTTGTAATGGTTTGGCAAAAAGATTATATAAAACACATAGAAAGCTCTAGTTTCCACTGTTGTAAAGTAGACACGATGGGCTACTACGAAATGTTTATGGTAAGATGAATCTTTTATTAGTAAGATTTTGAAAATCTCAAAATCAGACATTGGAGTGAGCAGTTTTATAGAATTTAAACATCCATAAAATAGAAAGGTTATGAAACCACATGTTGGCGATTGTGTTACGAGAAGTATGAATAAAGATTATTCTACATTGGTAAAACTAGTGCTGAGAAAAAAGCCCTTCCTGGTAATATTTAGCTCGAAAGTTGGAATATTTGCGATAATTACCAATTTCAAGGTTAAATATCTGAAGAGGGCCCGACTTAAAAAAAATCTGAAATTCTAGCTTTGGCTAGTCTTATTTGGTAAAGTTTCATTGTGTGATTCACAATGGTTTGTGTGTGTTACACACAGGCTGTCCAAATCGATGAAAATAAGCAATGAGTAGATGATTTATGAAAACTTTGAAATATGTGAAATAATAATAATAATAATCCTACTGCTAATTGATAAAATCTGTGAGTTTCATTTTATGGTTGACAATGGTGTTCATGTCAAAGGCTGTTAAAAATTATAAAAAAATGTTAATGCGTAGAATACCTTAAGAGGCATGAAATTACTTCCTTCAGGTTTAGTCCAATAAATTTGTATACAGGGCCATTTAATAGATAACTTTAATGTTGTTACTAACAGAATTTAAATAATATTCTGTTATTCTTGCGCTCCCTTACGTTAGCGTCCCGAGCCAAGGCGGAAGTCACGGTGACTTCTCATCGAATTTATTACGGTTACATCATATTCTCAACAACTGTGGACTTTAGAGAAAAGTTTATTCGACAAAAAATGTTCAGCACATAATAAAGAAGTAAATTAGTTATTACAACTTTTTTTTTCATATGACTAACAGTTTCCAAGAAAAACATCAAAACCAAGGACCACCTTTTCCTTGGAAATGAGTGTGTTTAAAGCAAATGTTATTCGGACAAAGTGTTCATTATGAAATTCTGTAGAACACCCGAACATTTCTATTCTATTTCCTTTTTGATAGTAGTTGTCATTTTCGAGAAAAACGTATGTTAACTCCAAAACTTCTAACACTGCGCTTACTTGGAACAATTCATTACTAACTTCTTTATAAGGACTGTTCTAAGATGCCTATGATAAAGGATATATCACTAGTCTCCTTTCACCGTTGATGATATATTTCCAGACGACATTTAGGAGGAGTTTATGGAGTTACAGTGCGATTCAAGTGCCAAAGAACAAGTTCATTCAATGCCTCTGGAAACATTTTGGGTTTGTTTTCTTCCCGTGTATCCACAAGTGGCAAAGAAAGCCCTACAAGTCCTGATTCAATTCAGTCTACTTACCTGTCTGAATCAGGATTTTCAACATTGGCCGTATTAAATTCAAAGTTTCGCAACCGTTTGGACATGGATGATCTCAGATGTGCATTATCGAACTTTATACCAAACATCAAACAGCTCGTAAAACAACAGTGTCAGCCATCACACTAACTTCTAAGATACAAACTTCTGGAAGCGTATCTGATATTTTCAGTTAAATCACTTAGCAATTGAAGCAAAAAACAAGAAATAATGATAGAGTGCAAAAATTGCGCACTCTGTAATTATACTTTCAAGCAGACTTATTGTAAATTGCTTCAATTTTTTTTTTTAATTAAAACACTAAGTCGCAGAACCGTTTTCCTAGTTCATTATTCTTAAAAACCTAAGTTTGTGAAATTAAAACAAAAGTACAGATATCAAATTGTAACTTATCAGGCGTTGTGAGATTTGTACAAGATAACATACAGGTAGTTGTTCTGTACTGAAAATCTATTGCTTCCGTTTTTCATATGTTAATTTTGTTACTTTAAGTCAGTCGCCTGCGCCCCCTTGAAAGATTTCTACGCCCCCCAGGTTGGGAACCACTGATATAGCAAATTAGAGCCATCTATGTGCTGTACAAGGTTTCTCAAACCACTGAAAATGCTTAACTTTGTGCGTCGTAGGCTCAAAACACGTCACTAATATTGTAAAATGGGGGCAGATGAGAAAAATAATAGCGGTTTGAGCGCACGCGCCTAGGTGATTTCACGTGGAATGACCCAATATTACTAACTTTATTTTGTATGGGCCAATCTAGTAACTTTTGACTTCGGTCCGTCACGATTCAACCTATCTACAGCTAGATAATCCACAAGCATCCATACCCTTGGCGGGATTCGAACCCGTAACCTTCGAGTCGCTGGCCTAACGCCTTAACCCACACGGCTATCTGGTCGGAGACCCAATATTACTCCTTCATTCCCTGTTTGTAAAATCGAATATTTTTAACCAAGTCACTTGAAACTTCTGGACATCTTAGGAAAGTCTTTTCACTGTTTTAATCTATTTAACTAGTAGAAATTTGAAAAAGTCTTGAAACATTACAGGGATCTCTAATTGTTAATCTTAATAATTTACCAAATATACCAAAAACTGAAAGAAATTAGAGACTCTCATAATACATGTTACTTGTTGTGTACATGGTGAAATTTATTTAAAGTTTTTTTTTTCTTTTTTATCTGACAATTATCAGGATATTATTAATACTCATAGTTTACCCACAAGGAATTTAAAACGGTGCATTTCCAATTGCTGGAAGAGTTTAAATTTTTATCGTTATTTACATAAAAATATAACAATTGAAGATGCACTCACAATTAGAAATTCATGTAATTAACAGAGTAAAAAATACAAAGAAAAATCTTAAACCAATGAATACCTCTTGCAGTAATCCAATTATAAATAAGGTCTGACGAAGGATAACATCTGGAATATTCATAAGACACCACCTAAATTATGAATAAAACGTCATCGCACCTCAGGACCATGCTATAAGTATAGTGTATAGCATTAATTTATGATTTATTTTTCTTTTAAATAATATAACATGTTAGTACTTTTAAAGATTAAAAACTCCAAACTAGCTCATATTAAGTAACTTAAATATTGACATTCAAAGTGGGCTTCACTTTCGAAAACACGATCTCGTTACTTATATTACAGCTGAATGGCTTTATTCAGAGTCTTAAAGACTGAAGTGTATGCTCTACGACCTAAGCACATCACAAGTCGGGGAATCACGTTCCTTGGCAAGTACACGTCCAGAGTAGGTATGGGGAAGATAGCGACCACACTTATATCAAAGGAACCATCCCTGCATTCGCCAGGTAGAACTGAGAAAAAGCTGTCAGCATGGCCGGCGTACCCAAATCCACGTTGCTTCCCCAGTACTTTCTCTTATTGAAACTAGAGGAAAGGCTCACAGCAATAATTTTTATCCTGATGCAAACAAAGTAATTTATATTTTATTGCCGTCACTTGCTGTTGTATACATTGTCATATTTTTTTTTCATCTGGCAATTATCAGGTTATTGTTAATACCTATAGTACCTACAGTCTATCCACAACGAATTTAAAATGGTTCCCTTTCACTTGCTGAAAGGGCTTAGATGAAACTCATTTAAAAACTGTGATCATACTACGTAGTAGTACTCACCACTGTATACAAGAGTGCCGAATAGCTGTCTAAATCTTGCAATGTTCACAACATCTTTCATGAACTGATGAATACCAGATGCACTGCAATAACAAGCAAAAATAACAGTATTAACACGCATGAATATAATTTTGTTTATAGCCTTTTGAGATTAACACAACGAAAAAATTTACTCGAAACAATAATTTAAAAAAGCATATCCCAAGCGTCCAAAAATGATTTTGTTACTTAAGAAACAAAAGAAGCATTATATTGAACGACTGCAAGTAGCAGATTTTCGCTTAGAATTTTTATTAACAGTAATGCAAAGTGGCAAAATTCCATCTAATTATAACCTTTTAGAATAAATTTGTATTATATGTTTCGATTTTAATACAACATAATGCTCAGAGAATCTTGAAATGGATGTATGAATGAAGTCAAATCTTTATTTCACATATTTCAAGGATCTCTCCAAAATGTCATCTCACATGTCAAGGACAGTTTACATTTACAGGAACCCAGTTTATCCAAAAATATCCAATATTCTTTTTCGAAAATAATAATAAATTATATTTCGCTCCCTCCTAACCACACAAACACGAATTAGCCATAAGATTTGAACAATCAATTGGAAACAATGAACGAACAGACAATAACATATTTTGTTTATTACTACATTGTAATTTCTTCAGGAAAGAACGCAAGTACTTATTTTCTATCTAGTTAAACTACACCTTATATATACGGAGAAACACACAGATAGATAGAAGGCGCTACCATATTTCATGGAAGTAGAAAAAAAAAATATTTTTTTTTTTTTTAAAAAAAGCAAATTTACAAATATACTCTATTTACCTTCCAGGGTACGCTGGATACGCTAATCTGAAATTCTCGGTTTGCTGAAACACGGTAGGGGGTCTTCAGAATGAAAACATTTTACTACCTTCAGTTCTAGCAGACCAATTTTTAAGTTACTGAAAACAAATAATTATCACAATAGAATACGTATGTATTCAAGCAAGAAATTAACTTGTGAAGATGCCAAAAATATTATATCTATTTTACACTTAGCTATCCTGCCCGGTACTGCCATCAAGTTAGAAGTATCACATCCCTTGTTTACAATTCTTAGTAATTTATAGCTGCGATCTGGGATTCAATAATGTCTGCTTCTTCGCGTGCGTCTTTCACCAGCTTCACTTTCTTCGATTCCAACTCCTTTATTAAAATTTTGTTTTTCTTCAGCATTATCCTTTCGTTTGAAGCAACCTTTTCCGACTCCTTTCGCTTTCTTACTGCCACCAGATAGCAGGAACGTGCGTTACTTGTTCCATAAATAAGGTCTTAACTTTTCAATTCCACCGTAGGAAGTGATTGTATCATACACGATCTTGCAACCCACAAGTGATTCTTCCCTCATTATCCATAATACATTCACTGTTCACTGAAAAGCCTTTTTCCACTACTGCGTTTCCATGAGACAGTATTATACTCAACTTCGTAACACGCTTTAAATCATCACTTCGATTCCTGCAACAATTTGACCCACATATGATCCAATCGATACTTTTTCCTGTCAAATTTGCGGAACTCCCCGCAAGCTCTGTGTGGAAAGAAACTTCTTTATACTGCCGTGCAGTTCTATCTGCAGAAGTTCCATCAAGCCAGTTGTGATCCACTAACGTACTTAGTAGCGCACCAAATCGTTGATCTGCAATATCCTTTTGTACGGCTACTGCACTTTGGTAAGCTGCAATTTTAATGGTGCCTTCTCCATCACTTGCGTCACGAATTTTTTCCAACTGTCGTTGCAATCACTTCTAAACTGAAGGATATGCAAAACTATGCCCCTTATATTTCCGAAGTTCTGCTTTCATTGAAAACCAAAGATCAATTTCTCGTGCTGAAAGTAGGTTTCCTTTATTTTCCAAATCAACTGAGATCCCAATTGCTGATGGCTTAACAAAGCGTCCCAAGACTGCACAAATGACAGATTTCAAACTTGAGTAGAAGAACGGTGTTAAAAGTCAAATCGATTGAAATTCTTTTAAGGATGGTTCTACATCGGATGCAACGGGTTTCAAGAACGCTAATTTAACTCCAAGTAAAGGATCATTTCACTGCTCATCAACAACCTTGAAACTATCAGAGGGAAGGTAGGTTTCTTAATAGATATTAGCAAACACGTTGACGGCTTGATGAACGACATCAGCGTTTTACAACCAACGAATAGCACAGAATTTCAAAGGAAATAGATCCGACTGAGTGAACGTAATAAAATTGGCTTGCCTTGCTGGCAAATCCTTAAAAACAGACTGCACAAAGCCCACAAAAACTACAATTTTCCAACTAGTAGCCATCATGGCAGCTTTAAATGCACAACGTACGGTGTGTAAACTAAATGTTCTAAAGTCAAGAATGGTAGCGTCACTCTCCTAGTCTTCAAATCAATTAGAAATTTTTAGGTACCTATTCGAGCCATCCATGGACATGTGCAGAATATTCTTAAGCTTCAAAGGTTTCAGTGACTTTTCAAATGCTTGAAGGAGATTAGTTGCTACGCAAGAACGCAGAGGTCCAATATCTAGTAGTAACTTCTATCTCCCAATTTCACCAGCGAATATTAATGTCCAACTCTTGACTTTGCGATATCTTATTCAATAATTCATCGAAGGCAACAACAAAATAGGAAAAATGATTCAAGTTTTCTGATTTATAAGCAACTTACGGTTATTTTGCAGTTGTATCTTGCACGCAATTTCACAACTCGGAAACATTAACTTGACAAGAGTCAGATCTTTCGCCGTAGCTCATTTACTTCTATGGGTCATATAGCTTCACTTTCCAAACAGCATATGATTTCAGTCTTTGTAACGTTATGATTCAAGAGAAACTGTCCGTTCTTTTTAATCCTATCTTTTTTCTCTTGCACACCTAAAAGTGAACAATTATCACCACTTGTACTTGGTAAAGAATCTGGCACTGACGACACAATGGGAACTGATCTTAATAAATATTGATCTGTTACAGGTTCAGATGCAGTTCCACTTGTTTTAAGTGTATCTTACTCTTAAAACTCTACATTTACATTCTTACTCATCTGTACTGAATTAGAGACGTTCATTTTTCTTTTCGATTTAAAATGCTACTTGTACACTGCTTTTCCTTCAGCTCAGTACGATATTCTATGCCAATGCATTACCAGGCCCTGTAAAGTAGTACTCATATTTTCTGCAAACTGACCGTTAAAACTGGACAAATTAAAATCGCTTTCCACAAAAAGGCAAGTAGTAATGTTGGGAGAGCACCACCGTGTAGTGAAAGGGTAAAATTTAGGTTCGTCTCGATTTAAGGTACAGTAGGGAGATATCTTCCATCTTTCTCAGACCACAGCACGTAGTTGCGAAATAAGACAAGATGGCTCTAATGTAACTATAACACTGAGGACATCTGGCAACGAAAATTGGAACTTCTTGGAGAGGCCTGCATCTACGAGCGGATTCGCCTTTCCAGAATCGAAAATCCACCTGCGCCGGTATATAATTAAAAAACAATTCCCAGCCAGACGCAAATTCCCGCATAGTCCACGGTTTTTTTCCCGATAGTCAAAATTCCTGGTCAGTGTCCACTCTGCCCTCTTATACATCTTTGGTCTATACCTATTTTTTCTTTTGAATTAAGTTAGTTTTCACTTAAAATTTCTTTTTTTTTTTTTGCTTCTTACAACGTACACTATGGTCTTAAGAGGGAGAGGGAGAGGGACTTTGCTACTACAGCCTCCAAAATAAGTGTTCAATTTAACATGGATTTTAAACATTTCTACGAATATCATGGTCTTATGTACTTACTTCGAAAAAAAAAAATAACTCAATAGCCCCTTAAACACAATACATGGCATAATAAAAGTAAATAACTGAAGGTTCCACGACGTATTTTTTTCTTAGAAATAAAGGATGTTTTAGTAGCCCATGTAACAACTTTATGGAACTTTCCATTATTATAATCCTTATTTCTAAACAGAAAATAGCACGCATGGTTTTCATTTAAGTACCTTCATAATTCCATGAAATATTTTGATGGGGATATTGAGTCAATTTTTCAAAGGAACCACAATATTCCTAGAAATGTGTAAAAACCTATGTTAAATTGAAGGTTTATTTTGTAGGCTGCCGTAGCCAATTCCCTCTTAAAAATGAAGTTGGAAATTACTTTCCATGCAGATTTTTTTTCTTTTAGGAGTTAATTTATCTAATAGCTTTAAATTTCCTTTCACATAACGAAAAACTGAATCTGGAGTCAACTTGAATCTTTCGTAAAGCACTGACTTTGCATAAGAGAAAACAAAGTCTCAATAATGTAATTATGTGCTGAAACATGACAACTAGTGAGCATAAAGAAACTCGTAGTAACTATCTTATGATTTTATACAAAACTCGGAGAATTTTATTCTCAAATAAAATCCACCCGGATGTCCATGTCCGGGTAAATAGAACTATGGTACCGATAGGGTTATAGAAACTGAGCCGAGAGTATATTTCTTCCTGGCGTTGCCTACTATTCAAGGATACCCGAAATACTTAAAACTAAAGAGTAAAAATTTCAAAATCTCCTTACCTTGTGCTTGTAAGTAGTTTTAACACGTAGATAATAGCCTCTGCAACAAAATCCCTGTCAATAGTATAGCCAGCATTATCTGAAACTCCTTCCTGCCGGATGTAGGAGTGAAGTGTTACACAAAATGATATCCAGTAACCTTCACCCTGAAACAAATGATTCAGAGGCAATTATTATCCACTTAACAATTCTACCATACACACAAAGACATACGAAGCAAAGGAAACAGCATAATATCACCTTTCTATGACCTAAAGTTTAATCCATTGTTTTCATTCCTTGGAGAACAATAATCCGAAAATCTATTACAAAATCTAAAGTCTTGAAATGGAAGAAGCCAGCCCAATCTACCAGTTGGAGTGTCACCAGATTAAAAACGGGGGGATAAATCGAGAACTCAAATCTATAAATCAATCCCTCTACTTGCTTCCGTTGGGACAGTAAAATAAAATGCGAGCAGTTAAAAATAATGTAAATCAATCCCAATAAGCAAACGATTTCATATCATTAAGTTTCTACTTTAAGCTTCCAGCGTGGCTTATTCGGTAGTGCAGTCGCCTTCAGCGTCAGCAGTCCCTGGTTCTATTCCCGAGATTGGGGGGAGGGGAGGGGTCAAAATTTCGGTGTTGATCTGGCATCGCAAATGTTGGTAGAGCAAAATCTTTATGAACATCTGTACGGATCCACTAGTCAGGTCCTCGGACCTCATCCGGCGAGCTTAAATAAACAAGTCGCAGCTTCAACACAGCGTCAAAGATACCAGTTTTCGTAGTACGAAACATTACTGAGAGGCCTGCGGTGCTGTGACGAATGAGCACACTCCATATTGACTTACGCTGGCTATTCCATATTAAAGCCCTAGCTCTGAACCAGTTACTATATACATGCAACTTTGACGAAAATAAGTATTTCTGAACACTGTTAGGCGCCCTTTCGACAAGAACAGTATATGATAGGTCCTCGTCACATCTTCTAACAACACATTACTCCTGCAAATTCAAGATAATATAGTGAAACCTCTAGTAACAGACATATTTTGTAGTCCTTAATCATCGCTGTAAGAAGAAACGTATTGGTAAGCATCTCTAAAGCGGACAGGGACAGTGCTTTCTGTTATTTATAAGCAATATTTATCTCCGTATAACGGACATTTTCAAAGGGATTTACGGAGAATCAGCGGATTGTCAACACGCCGACTGTCATATAGAATGGCTGGACAAGTTGCCTTCCATAATTCGCAATTAGTCCGAAAAACATTTTTAACGTTGCTGGAACTGGACATTCTTTCGTGCGCTTCCGGATAACCAATATGCTTGAAGGAAGAAACGTACTCGGATGGTAAAATAGCAAAGAAGTGGAGCAAGAAATAAAAGGGGAAAAAAAAAAACACCTCCGTTTAGGACTATTTTTACTCTCTCGTTCTAAAAATAATTACAGGTTTCCAATTAATTCACAAACATATGGAAGATGTATAGTGTAGTGATACACGAAAAGTGCAAAAAATAAATACACGAAACCTTATTTCTAAGTTGTGCTGCGAAAACAAAAGTACAGTTCAAACGGCGGAGGGCAATAAGTAATATTTTAGTTATATTCATACACTATAATTGCTTCATACATCAGGATATGCTTTTTGGTTGCATATGGCTTTGCTCACTAATTTACGTAAGAAAATATTGACACCTCTCTATAGCGGACAATTTTTTTCCCCGTGGCTTTCAGCTTTAGATTAGTCTTTGGAATTTCTTAATATATAGAAACGAGTATTGTCATATAAACACGGCGTGGTGCAAAACAGACAGGATAAAACACGGCATTGTATGATATACCCAGTTAAACATGATTAGATCTCATGATAGTGTCAAATTGACAATGCGGCTCTGAAATTACAATACTGATAAAACTACGATGTTTGCTGTCGGGTTATTCTCCAGAAATGGGGCATTTTGTGAAAGTGAACTGTTTCTGACAAAAGATAAACCCGAAATTACTTTCTTTGGTTCTATTTATTCCTTAAAACAGTTCTTATAACTGGGCCAGTTTCTATCCACTTTCATATTTCAATAATAATTATGTTATTTAGTCTTCAAATATGCTTAACGTCAACTCAATGGAATGAAACACCTTCATTTTTATGTTTGAGACATGTCTTCAATATTTGCTTTTACTTTTCTAGTAAATTTTCAACGATTATCCTTCACAATAATTTAGTTCGAAACACGAATCGTAATTAAATCGAAAACAAACCTATTAGCATGAGAATTACATTTACTAAACCCGTTTTGTAATCACCTTCATGGACTTACAAAAAAAGTTGTAATAAAAGTGTAAAGCTGGCAACACTGCACATTTTTGCATGCGCTAGACAGGAGGCATCCATCCAGCTTAGTCTCGTTTCAGTGGAATTAGAAGGAAGATGCTTCTACAGTCGACTTATTTGGAATAGAAAGTTAAAATCAGGTGTGTCTCACGTATTCATCATCAACTCCATGGAACTCATAATGATATTAAGTTAATTTCTGTTTCCTATAATCATGAGAAGCCAAACACTGAACACTTCATTCTAAAATTCCATTCCCACTATAAGGAACATGGCAAGGAAAAAACTAAAAAACGTCAGCTCCATGGAAATCACTCTATATTTTGTAAATGAAATAAATATTACAGTATCTAAGTACCTACAATGCCTCCAAGATTCCTACAAACTAACATCTTTACAATTAAAAATAATTGGATATTTTCTTTTTACTATCCAAAAAACCCCTATTTCTGGAGAATGACTCGTACATCAAATTGGTGACTCTCCTCCCCCACAAAAATAACCTCTTGGTCACTGGGAACACGGATACATGTGAAAGTTAAAAACACTATTCACATTACTTGTGCAACCATTTGGCGAAACCTGTGTGAGGTAAAGATCAGTTCAATGCTTCAAGAATATGAATGCGAAATTTAGGCTACCAGATTATCCATCCGAATTGCATTTAGCAAGAAACTTCACATTCGATCCACCCTACAGCAATATCAGTAAGTGCGGTGTTAGAGCAAGGGTGTACAATTCTTACCAAAGCGTATTAGCATACCATATCATCGCAACAAAGCGAATTTCTGCTAACCGAATTTTTAAATTGCGAATTTTTGTTAACCTAATTTTTAAATAGTCTTCATAAATATTTATTACAATTTACATACTTGTATAAAAGTAGTCCTTTACCTAGTGCTTGTAATATCAACGACCTACCTGGTCTTCCCACATTTTGGTCATATCTTCTACATGTTGTGTATAAAATACGTACAAAGAGCGATTTAACCTTTGACCAAACAGTGAATGGTCATCCGAGTTTAAACCAATGAGCCTCATTTTCACAGGATTTTTTTCAGCAACATCTATAAAGAAAAAACAACAATAATTACATTCGAAATTTTGAACGATTAAATAAAACTAGACTAATAACTGATGTATGAAACAAAACCCTTGTTTAATATCATACTGCAGCGTAAGAATGCGTTATGGTAACGATAATGTGTTAGAAATAACTTTCTGCCTTCCCCAAACAACTTAACCCCTCTTTAGTTACATTATACTTTATTTTAATGTGGACTACCTTCCTCGTAGTCCTACTAATGTCTACTATCTAGTAACTTGTTTCGTACAATAATTTTTAATATAAAAAGTACAATGATATAAATACAGACTGAACAAATAGAGTGACATATTATATATTATTACAGCATGTACATACATTTTTTCCTGATCAAAGTGGCACTGAGAACCAGGAGTAGATGGTATCCCCATGGATACGAGCTTACAAAAGCTAGCTAGTCTAGTCTATCATGTAAAAATAAAAAAATAAAATAAATCTGAAAAAAAAAATGCATCTTTAATCATTGTCGGCCTGACCCTTACGGGACGCTAAGCAGAACAATCAACGGAGGCAGCAGTGACTGGCAGCTTGTACTGTAAGGCCTGAGTACCTTCTAGCAAGAAATGCCTAATTAATTCGAACATTTCCGACAGGTGGGAATGAGGGACCTACAGAAAGAAACAGAAAATAAAAAGCTAGGCTATATGAAAATTAACGTCAGATGGGGGAACATGTAATAAAAAACTACTTATAAAACGTAGAAAACTCAAATCACACAACATGACTTATTTCAATGACGCTTCGAAGCACCTAATTTGATGGTTGATCTCTTCCTTTTCTACCTCCTGCTTAATTTGAGAATTTTTTTTCTCAGTTCCTGGAATTTCCCAATCTCAGTCTTAACTTCAAACGGTTCGGAACCCACTTTTCACTTTCTTTCTTCTTCTCATGTGGCTTTTCCACATAATCATTGTATCTTCTTCATGTAAATCCCATAGCAGTAAGTACAACTTTTGACCTCCTGAAAATGTATCCCATTTTCATTATCAGTAAATAAACGAACATGGGAGTATAAACGGAGTATACCAGAATGTAGGCTGTAGTCGGATTTTGCGGGAAAAAGGTATGCCTCTATAAATATATTTTTTGGGTTTTGCAAGGTGAGGAAAACGCATTTTAACAGTTTTTATCCAGGGGAAACAACTCTCTGAATATTCATTTTGTCTTTAAATGACAATTATTGTCCATATAAAGCGAATGAAAATATGAAGAGTGACGAATATTCAACAGTTGAGAGCAAAGCAAAATTTCACTACTTTATTAGAAAAAAAGAAAAAAAATACACCCTATATTTTTTTTATTAATTAAACTACATACTGTGGATATGAAGAGAATAAAGGAAATTTAGCTTGTCGTCCTCGTTTATTTACGTCTAACTTAAATAAAATATTTTCCTATGACGAGAGAAATTTCCCTCCATAAGGTGAGCAACATAATAGGTCTGTACATATTTTTGAATTCTGCAATATATATATTTTTTTACTTAACTCAAACCAGACCAGCAAACCACGAGAAGCTAAATTTTCTTCCTTTTCTTCATCCGCAGTGTGCAGTTTCATTAATAATAAAAATATAGGCTATAAATATAATAAAAATGTTATATTTTAATTTTTGAATTTGAATTTATTTTAAGGCCTTTAGGCAACTATGGCTCAGACCGTATGGATGATGATGGTATGAATTGGTGGAATGAAGAAAGTGGGAGGAAACGGGAGCACCCCGAGAAAACCCACGCACACGGTGTTTGTCCACCACAAAGACCATATGGCATAAGCAGGGATCGATCCGACGACCCCTGTTATATTTTAATAAACTAGTGAAATTTTGCTTTTTAATTAGAAGCTAATCAGAGACAAGCTCCCATGAAAATCTGTCACTCTAGCACATTTTCACTATTTTTTTTTTTTTTTTTTTTTTTTTTTGGACAGAAAATTATATTTAAAGACAAAAATATTCAGAGAGGTGTTTATCCGGGATAGAAACGGTCAAAATACCTTCTTTTCGTCTTGCAAAACTCAAAAAAATACATTTATAGAGGCATAACTTGTTTCCCGCAAAACCCGACAACAGCCCAGAAAGTAAATGTAAATTGTAAGTATGAGAGGGAAAAACTGAATAGTCGCTGGGGCATACTATTTAAATAAAATGTAACCAAACCTTATTTAAAAAAAAACAAAAAAAAAAAAAAAAAAAAAACTCAAAGTTGAAAAGGACCTGAAACGTAAATTTCAAGCTTTGCATCCATGTGTGTTCAATGACTCTGGTCTTATGTTTTCTTTTGGTCATGCTAACATACTTCACGTACTTCTTACCACATTAGCATATAATTTGATCTACTCCACTGCCTGCATATCTAGGAACAAAATTAATTTTACACTAGGTGAAACTTTTCTCCAATGTGGTCAGAAAATGTGGTTGGCTGGTTTAAAACAAAGTGTTTTGAGAGTGAGTGAGTGAGTGAGAGAGACAGAGAGAGAGAGAGAGAGGAGAGAGAGAGAGAGAGAGAGAGAGAGAGAGGGGAAAAAAAAGCACAAGTGCCACAAATAGTGTGAACTTTATGGTGACGATTCCACATACTAAACTATCTGCGTCAATTTTATATTACTTTTGCCTTGTAATCAAGGGGTTTGATTCTCGATGGGTCCACAGAATTTCTCGAAAGTGCAAATCGAGTAGTGGTTCGGATGTCACTAAGCAGTAGACCTTGTCCTTCATAACCTTGCTGTTACTTAGGACGTTAAGGCTAAACAAATGAAACGAAACCACATTGTATATTTCTGTTTGCCTGAATATCTGTTCTTTCATAGACAAGCCAAAGTTAACTTTGCTTAAATATATTGATAGAAGTTGGTAAAAATTATCGACTGCATCCAGTGACGTACATTATTATTATACGATTGCAATCAAAGCAAAATTCTAAATATTCTTTTATTCTAATAATGTTTAGTATCAAATTGATAAAATACACCAAATTCTGTAAAAGATTTTTTCTCAAACACCCCAGGAAACGAATTTATTGAAATCAAAAGTATTTTTCTGTATGTATACGTATGGATGGTTCAGAGCCAGGGTGAACTCAAATAATTCGTAATATGAACTCAAATAATTCGTACTACCTTTATTCACTTCTTACATTGATGTGCGAATTAATTATGTATTTCTGACTCATCGAACTAGATTGGACTAAATTAGATCTGTACTCTGTAGTCTTCTGAAAATGTCCATTGATTTTAATATGTTTAACTCGAGTAGTAGGTGTTTGTGATGAAAACTGGCTTGATGTTGCCCAGGATAGAATCCAATGGCGAACGTTTGTTATTGTGGCGATGAACTTGCGAGTTTCGTAAGCCATAGAGTGAGTGATCTTTGGTATACTTTTATTTTTATATGGGCCAGTTTAGTAACTTTGGACTTCGGCCCGTCACGATTTGCCTTTAGCT
>JAGDQP010009427.1:0-16138 GCA_022664845.1 Lepisma saccharinum | reverse complement strand
TTGCAAGATGTGAGTTACGTCACAAGATATCGACTTGGCGTAAACGAATTATTGTTTCCTTCTGGTAAGCCTTCCCATTAATGCTTATTTCTACTATCTTCATCTCAGAGAACTTCTGGGAATCCCCTACTTCATTTAAAGAGCTTTTTACGCACCCATCACGGAATTTTGAGATACACATTTTTGGAAAGTGTACATTTAGTAGGCCTATTTGCAATCCCCCCAAAAAATTATGCCTTCAGATACTCATTCTTTGGTGAAGCGGATTCTGGGATAGATATTAAGTTTAACTAAAAGTAAATCTAACAGAGATTCATCTCAGTGTAAAAGGAAAGTATCATCCAGATGCCTACAATATCTGATCAGTTTGAGTGAAAGTTGACTGAGTATTTCAGTTTTAAAATAGTTCAATTAAATAAATCTGACAGAATCTGTGAATACTGTTCCTTTTGAAACACCGCAAGAAATGAAAACCTAATGCGCAAGTAATGGGCACTGGGCAGGTGGTTCCCAATACTCATTACTTGTACATTATGTTTTCATTTCTTGTACTGTCTCACGAAAAACAAGAGTATTTCTAACTTCTCAATCAACTACACATACTAACATCTCATTCTCTCTAAAAAATACATTTATGGCAAAACTGACTTCATCAATTCCATATTGATATGTTACATGCTTCCCCCCCCTCTTCCAATTAAAAAAAATCGAGTAAGCGCCTGCGGCAATTATTTGCAAGGAAATGACTACATATCTGGCTGAACAAAATTATATTTTATCAGCGAAATATACCACAACTTTTACGAGGCCACCGATAAGAAATTTTTGCGCGGAAAGTACCTTTACACATTATGTATAATATGTGAATTTCGTGGCTCACAGTAATTTTATATGCCCCATCTTCGTTTATGTAAGCAATAAGTTTAATATTTCTAATGAACACTAACCTTACTTTACCTAACCTGAAGTCAGTGACGTGTAAACAAAGAAACTCTTGTGAATCACTCCAAACCAACGTTGTCAATTTGGAACGTTTAAATCAATCCCAGGGACAGGATACACTCAATCCCGAAGAGAAATTAACACATAAAATGAAGCGTACACAGGAGTTTTGCGAAAGTTTAAAACGGCGTGTATCTCACCAACTACACTCCAAATTATTTCATTCCTGCCCTTAGTTAAGCCATAATGAAAAGTTGCTTATACACGAGGGTTTGCATTTTAACACATATCTTCTATAAAATGACATGTCACTACTCAATAGCACAATATTAACGAAAAACAGGTATTCACGAATGAAGTATGAATATGTATTACTGACAAAAATAAAAGCATTTGTTAATATTTTCTACAAAAGAAACCGCACCTGCATCAAAATCACTCTTCCCGCACTCCCGCCTTTGTCACAATGTCCAATGTAGCCAGCTCCCAGCTGATGTACCACCTCAACTACGTGATGAACAAATGAGTTCCTTTCGCGCTTATTTCGTTTCGCTTCAGTTCCTTTCGCGTTATTTCCTGTGACATGTTTCGCGCTTATTCCGCTTCGCGACAGTTCCTTTCGTGCTTATTCGGTCCCCCCGCAAGGATTAGAGGGTATATAAATCTTGGTAATAGCGTCTGGAGTCTGTTGCACAATAACTGACAAGTTAGTAGTATTGCTTCATGGTATTAGTGGTAACCTGTTCATAGTTCAGGCCTGTAGCTTAGGGGGCCTTAGACCCCCCCCTACCAAGTCTTTGCTTACATGCATGAAAATTAAAGGCCAAACATATAATAGATTAAATTTTAATAATTTTCTGTAGATAGTCTTAAATGTATATTACTTGTAAGAAATGTGGGTTTTTCTACAGTACATCCTATTCCATTATTCTCGAATCAAATGCAACTGGAAGGAGAAATATGAATGGAAAAATAACCACTTTACACACAGAACTTTCTTACAGCAATGTTTCAGAAAAGGTTACCTTACAAAGTTGCAAATTCAGTTCGCAAGCTTTTTATGCGAGAAATACTGTATTACAAAATAATATTCAAACGTAAATTAACATCTTGTGATAATACACGCGCTTTGTTAGACGTTTCGGCTGCGGTTCGGAAGATTCGTGCCAATATTTTATGAAATTAGAGAAGACTATAGAGGAAGAATACTAAAAAATCTCCTAATTTTATTACAAAGGAAACACTTCCGTCATAGTGACACAAAGAAAGTAACTCGCAAAGTAGATATAACTTCTTTTGTGAGTAGAATTCTTGCGTCACTCTTGTCTTTACCCCGAAGGGGTTTTTATACTTATAAAAAATACTCTAAAATTGAACATCGAAGTGTTCACTTCAACAAATTAGCAGTCTACCAACAACACTAACTTAATTTCTATGCTCAGTAGAAAGCGCAACTAACCAAGCAAAATCTCTGAGAACATTAAGTGGATTTCTGTCTGGAGCAAACAATTAAATACCCCAACAGGAACTACGCACACTTCCTCTAAAAATATACGGTTGGTTTAAGATATAAAAGCACAAAACAATTACAAATATACACAAAAAAGTTTTCGAAAATAAAATTTAAAAGAACAAAATTCTACTCGGCTTTCAAAAACATATAGTGCAACGGAAATTCTCTACCGACATCGGTGTATTCAGTCCAACGGCGACCAGGAGAAACAGAAAAATGTAGAATAATAAATATACCTGAAAGGATCTGCCAGTTAGGCGAAACGGTAAAATAGTTGACAAAAAGAAGTTAGTAGGTTGATACTTAGTAACAATGACAGAAGCACAATATAAGCAAATTCAGTTTTAAAAACAACATGGTTAAGGATATTTCCAAATATTTTAATGGTTCAAACAAAACACAATGAACAGCATTTACTAACAATAAAACAAACCAACAAAATCTCAACGCTCATGTAACGCTTATTACCAAAAAGTAAAAGTTACGAAAATAACATTTACTATTAGACAATACTAATAGTAAATATAAATACCAAAATAATATTGTTTTTATAATACAGTCGTGTTTTTAAATATTAATAATAATAATTTAAAAACACGACTGTATTCTAAAAACAATATTCTTTTGGTATTTATACTTGTGTACTGCGAGATATAGCCTAAATATCTATTCTGTTGTATTTAATATTGTTGCAATTCAAGTATTAGCTTTCGAAGCTCATTAAAAATAAGACAAACATACGACAAAAGAATGTTTGGTTTCTATGATCCATTTCTTTATAAAATTACGCAAACAATAATTATTTACCATTGAAAAAAGAAATAAATATTCTATTTTTATGGATTACGGGAAAATGTGTTTGTATTTAGACTAGTAACATTCTCAGAAAAAGTAATATGATGAGGTTCAAATAAAATTCACAACAATAGCACATTTCCTAGAAACAAATTAGTAGAAGATGGACGAAGATCTTTTTGTGTATTATATTTTAGGTTTCGTATGGGTGGATTTTTTGTGGGAATTTTATTTGTCTCTGCGGCAGGTATGTAATGAATATGTAAGGCATAAGATACACATTTACAAAAAGATGTAGTTTTCAGCTTTTCTATTTTGACCCTTAACTGGTCTAGTGAGGTTTGATAGACCGCATGTCATCTTTTTCTGCAGGTACCTTCCAAACTGTACAACTAGCATCGTCGGTATTGCTATTCTCTTTTAGCCTACAGATGGCTCTGCAGGTTACATTACTTTAAATTTATTCCGTGTTGCCTTACAGTTGAGAACAATCGTGTGTATGTAAGACACCACCAGAGTGTTTACGTTAGTGTTTTAGTGATTGAAGTGAACAATGTCTGTGAAACTTTCTCCCGGTTTTGTGCGTTAATTTTTTGTAATATTTGCAGAAGTTGATGTCAATGGCAAGTAAGAAGTTTGTGACGGATGAAGAAGTCCAGCCTCTGCTGGATGACTCAATTCTGAGTGATAACAATGAAGATGAATTATCATCTGCCTCGGAAATCTCTCACGGTGTTGTGGAGTCCGATGAAAACTCAGCCTCAGAGAAAACTGATGGCAGTGAAAAAGGTGGTGTGCCTGCTTGCATTTCCAACTAGTTTTACGCAAAAAATAAAACTTTCAAATGGAGCAAGAAACCCCCTGCACAGGAGCATGCACGTGCGTAGAACATATCTATCAGGTTGCCAGGGGCTCGAGGAGCCGCAAAGGATATCCATGATGGTGACGTATTAGGTGCGTGGCAATTGTATGTCACTGATGGTATGCTACAAGTTATAGTAGACAGCACAAATTCTAAAATCCAACAAATGAGAAGCAAGTCAATATGGTTGAAATCAAAGCATTGGTAGGCTTGTTATACCTGGAACATATAACATGTAACATTGCACATGTATGTTCCTTATGTATGTACACCTGAACATCTAAGTAACTTATATGACAATTAAATGTAAATATTTGTACTAAAATCTATTTTTTTTGCATTGGGGTTTCTCAGACTCGACTAGAGTTTTAGTGCGTTTTTTTCACCAGACCAGTTAAGGGTTAAATTAAAGATTTTATGCCTATCTATACTGTACGTACCTATGTTTGTATAAAGGATGTAGCAAAATATATAGGAAAATACTTTCTTAAAATTAATCTGAAGAGAAAAAATATATTTGTTTTTATCTAGGAGCTAAGTAGCTACGATTCCAGCTATATAAAGCAGCTGGCTCTGAAGTAAAGTACGGTAACATGTTAGTAATCAGAGATATCGTAAGGGATTTATTTATTTCTGCAGCAATTAAATTTGGAATGTCTCAAGTTTTAATTGTAGAGGTGTGAATATGTCTGTGAAACTTTAGAATTACACGCCATGCCGGGACCACATTGCCTTTTTGCTGGAATCATAGCGTTGAAAGTCTTATAGGTGCTAAATGGAATAATCATAAATTAATTAATTTATTCAAGCACTGTTACACGGTTCGATGTTTTGAGCGCCCTAGGTAAACATACTCATCAACTATGCCTATTTTCTCTCCATGAATCTTTATTTCCTTCCTTTCAGCATGTTGATTGTACATTATTTTTGTTTTACTTAAATTCATTTGAAGTTCTATATTCGAACTCTCATTATACAGTTCTTCCATTTTTGTTTGTAGTTCTTCTGCACTTGAAGCAAAAAGGATTATATCATAAGCGAATCGTAGGAAATTAAGGTAATCTCCATTGATTTTTATTCCAACTTCATCCCAGTTTAAATTTTGAACACTCTCTCCAGGACCGCTGAAAATAGTTTTCGAGAAATTGAATCTCCTTGCCTTATCCCTTTTCCAAGTTTAAATTTTTCGCTCTCTTGATGTAGACTAATGCAGATGTGACAGTCGAGTAAATGTTTAGCAGTAACTTAATGTATGCACCTTCGATGCCTTGATGTTCAAGTGAGTTAAGTACTGCTGCCAATGAAAGCGAATCTATGAGCCCCAAACATAGTGGAAGTTCGCGTATTCATTAGTCCTTTCCGTAACTTCATTCAATGCTTATATGTTTTCCATTCAGCTAAATCCACGACGAATCCGGCTTGTTTCGTTCCCTGGTTAAAATCTAAGTCTCGTTCAATACGATTCAAAATAACTTTGGTGAACATTTTGTATAGAACTGACAGTAAACTAATTGGTCTGTAGTTTTCGACGAGTTCATTGTCCCCTTTCTTATACACAACAAAATA
Organism: Lepisma saccharinum; assembly: GCA_022664845.1. NCBI lineage: Eukaryota > Metazoa > Arthropoda > Insecta > Zygentoma > Lepismatidae > Lepisma > Lepisma saccharinum. The sequence goes on along the minus strand of JAGDQP010009427.1, from coordinate 10,460 downwards.
ACAGTATTACCCAATTTGAGGGTATTTCTCTGTTCCTCAGGCACATTGAGAATAATTTAGTTTCTCTTTCACCTTTTCACCTCCCAATTTAAACATCTCTGTAGTGAGTCCATCTTCTTCTGGCGATTTTCTGTTCTTCATCCCTCGAAGTACTTTATCCACTTCTTTCATTACGTCTGGAACTTCCATAAATAATGATATGTATGTTTGTCTTGATTTCAGTCTTTAAACTTCTGAATAGTAAGGAGCTATCGACAGTTGTCGCGGGCTTGAGATAGGCTGCGATAAAATGTATCTGGACAAAAATTTGGCCAAATGTAAACTCACCATTAGGCTTGTAAGCCAATGTTAATTAACTTGTGAAAATACTTTTTGTTCTCCTTAAATTGGATATATAACCTTCGTACACGGACATCTCGATATGGTTCAGGATTGAAAATTTGAGCATCTGGTCCCACAGAGTTAATGAAACATGTTCAACTAGAAGTTTTTTTTTCGCAAGGAAATTATATTTTAATTCATAGAACCGAACGAACCTCCACATTCAGCAGTTGATATCAAATGTTATATTTATAGCTGATATAAATTGTATATATAATATCTTTAGTTGCTATTTTTTACTTCTACAAACTCTTTAAGTATCCTTGTTATTTCTCTGCGCGTTTTCAACTTTAAAATACTCCGGTACCACGTATCTGTGTTTAACGGCTCATTTTACCGCGCCAGCCGTTCTTGGTTAGAGATTAAAATTCAGATGATGAAAATAGAACGTTTCACTCATAGAGTTAGGAATAGAATAGGCGTGAGGCTGTTTTCTGGGCGAGGGGAGTGAAGCCAAGAGACGGGAGGAACGAGCCACTTCCACAACATATTTAGAGGCCCTCTATACCGAGTATTGCCGTTTCATTCTTTGTAATGGGAAAATAAAGTTATTAATGAGAAACGCGCATGTCCGATGAAGCCTCCAAAATAGCTATTGTTGATCGAAAAGACAGCTGTTTCGCAGGGAATTGACAATTGTAAAATTCTTGAAAATGTCCCATGTGTTGTACTGTACATTGTAGTCACACGACAGGAATGTGTGTTTCTAAAATCATCGTCTGACTCACAGTACTCGGCAAAGAGGGACTCTTATGGGTCCACACAATATGATTGCCGCTGAACCGTTACCTAACTCTATGGTTACCTTATGCTTGAGGACAAAAACAAATAATTTTAGTTTTACGAAGTCGGGGAAGATACAGAGTTAGGTATCTGGGTGTGAAATAGCGCTTTAGAATGGGACTTCTGTTTCACCTTTACTGTAAACATGATTATTAGATAGCATCATCAAATATTTAGGACTGCACACACACATGGTCCCAAAGTAGTGTCTTAAGTCACCCAGAAAAAACTTCTTACACAACTGCCTACTGATACACCTAGTAGCGATATTATTTACGTATGCAGAATTAGGGTCAGTTCTACAATCGACCGCTACACATCTAGTCAGCGCTAAGTTGAAGCCAAATCTGATTTTGGCCAATAAGAGTATGCAAAATGAGAGTTGGTCTCAATTTAGCGCTGACGAGAAGTTTAGCGGTCGATTATAGAACACTGACCCTTAACATCTGGTGTAGTAAAAAGTAATCCATTATTTTGCCAATAGATGGCTTCAGTGATCTGTAGCTCGCGTTGTATAAGTCCGATCGGGTTCAACGAGATGGCGTTCAAACGATGAGATTGCGTACTACAAACACTGTTCAGATAGTTGTGATGAGTTGACTCAGTGTTGTGTGAGCGCGCGTCAAAATGGACACTAGCAAAGAGAAAATACGCTATATTTTACAGTTTTTCTTCGATAAAGGCGAAAACTCAAGCCAGGCAACTGCAAATGTGAATAGTGTTTATGGTCCTGATACTGTAACAGCCAATCACGCGCAATTTTGGTTTCGTAGATTCCGTTTCGGTAATTTTGACGTCAAAGATGTACCACGCACTGGAAGGACACGTGTCGAAAATGTCGATAAAATCATGGACATTGTCGCGTCCGACCGTCATGTAAGCACTGTTTCGATTGCCCAAGAGCTAAACATTGCACAAAAAACCGTGTGGAACCATTTGCATAAGGCTGGATACACAAAGAAGCTTGATGTATGGGTGCCACACGAGTTAACGCAAAAAAACCTCATGGACCGAATTTCCATCTGCGAATTGCTGCTGAATCGCATTATAATGGCTGACAAGTGAGACAGGAGTTAAACTTATACAAGATTATCAGAAGATACTAACCAAAGAAGAAACGGAAAAGTGATACATTGCGCAGAATACACTAGCCTGGAAATGTAAACATTTCTGTAGTATAAACAACAATAGGTTACGTTAATTAACTTTGGTACGTTGATTACGAAAATGCAATCCATTTTAAGTAGCACATCTAATTATTTGGCGATAGTTAAAAACGTTATTCTCTGATCGATAACAGTGTATTGACTGAAATAATTATGTTCAGAGTTTCTGAGTATACTAGGTGAAGACTTCTGATTTTCCACGTTATACTAAAAGGAAAACAACATTGAAAACGTTTACAGTAATACAATATACAGACATAACAAGGTATGAAACAAAATTTTGAAAGTAGACGTGTTAAATATACGTTAGACAACGACCTTCTTTCTTTTTTCGTGGAACGTCAGTGCACTTGCCTTTCTCGAATATCCTTTCGTAGGGCCATCACGTGCAATAGACCAACAATAACATTCCAACGTATTTACATCCTAACTTTCTTGATAACGTTGCTCTATTTCTTTGAGTTCCTGGTGGAGCCTTTCACCTTTTTCTTCACTGAAACCCCCTAAATTCGCAGGAAAGTAATCAAGATTGCACATTAAAAAATGAAGCTTCACACTCATGTTACAACCTAGCACCTTGAATTTGTTCAATATGTTTCTTACAATGTCTTTGCACAGCGGATCCTTTAAGTTACCAATTAAGCTTCACAGCTTCTTTGGATGAGTTCCATGCATCTGCTTTAATTTTGTTCATTTTAGTGGTGAAACATCCATTCATCATCAACTTCCCTATTTTGAAGTCCATCAACCCGTGACGATAAAGGTAACTTCGTGTATACTGCAAGTACTGGAAACATGGACAACTTATGTCTATTGCTTTAATAAACTGTTTCATTATTCCAAGTTTGCTATACAACGGTAACAAAAGATTTTTCTAACTTCAAACGATACTTACACGTTTTACACTTTTTTCACCTTGTGTCAGTTGCGGTCTTTCAAGCCAATATGAAGCATCCTAATGTTTTTCTCTGCCTTGCTGTCCAATTGACGTAAGAAGCAGGGAAATTTTCTCCCTGTTGACCCAATAACAATCTAATGATCTTCATATCACCGCATATTAGCCACGCATGTTCGCTATATGTTATTGTTTCAAGTAGTATTTTCCACGTTTATTATGGCTTTGCTAGTTGCGTGGAATAAATTTCTAATATAGAAGTCTTCTGATTAAAGAGTGAACTTTTAGTTTAACGTCAGTCTGACGCAGGTTTCTCTAAATATTACTAAAGAGTATAATGAAAAATATTATCAACCCGAATGGTTATGAGTAAATTAAACTTGCATTTAAATGAGTTTAACTTGTATCAGTTTTTACGATGTTAGAATGAAATAAGAATATTTACGATATTAGACTGAGCTTACTTTCCTGTGATATTGTCAGAATTCATCCTATCTGAACAACAAGGAAACAGTTCTCTCAACTTGAATATTTCCTATTGAATAGAATAACAAAACACGTAAAGAGTGAAAAAATATCTTGTTAGACACGCTTTCTTGTTATTTCTAATCTACAGTTATACCATACATTTACATTGCTTAAATCACACTAACTTAAACGTATTAATTTTCTCACTTTTAAACGGATTTGTTTCATTTTCCATATAGGTAGAACTTTAGATTCTCACTACAGACTTCACAATTTGTTGAATCCATTTTACACGTTTTCTGTAACTCGTGACACTAGCACAAGAATTCCCTATCTCGCAACGCATCATGCAATTACTTAAAAATATATAACTTCCTGTAAGTTTTTCACGAATAATTCGAAAGCACTACCACAAGAAACCTTAATCTAAATTATTAGAACTTTTAAAAAATCGGAAGCAAATTATAATTTTCCTAGAATGAAAAGAATTTAGATAATATAAGTGCCATACTTCAGAACCAATTGAAACTAAGATAGCGTGGAGCTACTATCTTGCAGAAACATACGCTAACCAACGAACCAATCAGAGAACGCTTTATAATTTGACGCAATAATTTAAAAGTCAGACCTTTTCCACACGACCATTTTATATCCCAAATTGGATATTTATGCACTACAAACCCCGTGATAAGGTAATTAATTCGTTTGTTGTTCAACTGATGTTCAGAAATAATAATACATGTTCCTGAATTGCGACCACTGAATGCACTTTCTCAGATCAGATCGAGTTGTTACCGCCCATACAATTCATTTTATCTTATCAGATCGAGTATTGTTAAGTTCCACTGTGTTCTTACTATTTCCTTTTATTTAAGATTTGAGAATGAACTGATAACATGCACTTTAAATGTCAAGGGAGTATTTCGGTGGAAGGTGGGGGAGGAACAAATGGGCCAAAGATTTCTTGATTGATTCTTGTAGTACTCGACGAGAGAAACACGATGGTACGATTTTTTTGAAATTTGAGTTTTCAAAGTTAAAAAAAACGCATGTAAAAGTCCGAAATTAATAGGGAGAAGATTTTTTGATTGGTTCTTGTAGTACTCGAGGAGAGGGAAACTATAGTACAACAAAAATCAATAAAAAATATTTTGCCCATATATCGGCTACTCTTTGGAAACTACCCCGGACTGTTGAAAACATTTAATGTTAGGTTATGGTGTTAGCTTAACTTATATTAGTTAGTTTAAGTCACCATTAGCTGGACTTAACGCCTCTAGTCCTTCGAAATCATCTCCCAAAATAATGTTCTGAATATGGCGATTTCTAGTCTGGGATAGTATCCAAAGAGCAGCTCATATACAGTATCTTCAGCATGTTAATTTCAAAATTTTCCATGCATGATTTTCTTTTGCGAAACTCCAATAAAAATGTCTTAGTACCTTCGTATAAGAATCAATAAAAGAGCCTTTATGCCATATATCTTCCTCACTAATATTCCTTTTGTTAATTTCAAGCGTTTTCATATATACACTTGCATTTCACAACTAATGTTCTTAATTTTCTTCGTTGGCTCTAATCAACATATTCATTATTTGATCCACGCCATATCAGCTATCTTAAAATTACATTTTTATTGTCTCCATTTTTCTAATTATACATGGGGTATTTTATATTGCAAAGATGGATGACAGACAAGATTACATCTTAACGCAATTTCCATATAATTACAAGGTGATTTTGCAATTTCTGTGTAATATCTGTTATTAGCACATATTCTCCTCACTAATTTTGCGTGTTAATTTAAAATGTAATGTAGATCGTTAACAAATTCCGAACAGAGACAATTAATTTATGTTTTTCTTCTTTTCTTGTAGCGACGTGTATATACAAATGTTGTAAGAATTCCACAAGCATTAAGAGAAACTCTTGATGAAGAAACGTTTGAAACTTCCCGCTCCTATAGCAATGACATGCTTATGTTTAACATGGTACAAGAATCTTTTCTTGTTATTGGGCAAACGGTAAGTAGGTTCAGAGTCGATTCTTGCGCATTGAATTTGAAAAGCTAACTTTCTCATAAAAAAAGGAAGCCAAAGTACGATATATGTGGATACTTCAGTTAAATAAATGTGGGATTGCAACATTGAATCAAAGGAACGAATACATTGTCATCCAGCGATCAGATTTGAAACGTTCAATCATATCCTCTCTCTCCCGCAGTCTGTATTATTTGTTTCTTTGCTTCCTCAAATGCCTATATAACGTGCACACCCACGCATCGACATATGGACGAAATATCAACTAATGCGGGTCACACATTTCCTTTTTACTCCCAGATAACAGAATAGAAGCTTGCAGTTGTTGTTGACGAAAGTCGGGGCATCTTTAGGCCATAATCGGAATTATTCGCTCTACTCTATCGTTTGCTGTTAGCCAATTGAATTCAAAAACAAATATTGATTGTAATTAAAAGATTACATTTACGAAAAACCCTCTAGGGTTAAAAGATTACATTTCATTTACGAAAAAAATAGGCATGCGAAATGAAATGATTTTTCTATACTTATAGTGCAACTATATCGTTAATCAACATTAATTTTAGTAATTTTCATTGCTTCATTTGACTCACATGTGACCACCGTCACACCCAGCTATATATACTTATTTTGTGAAAAATTATTTCGGTTTATTTTTGTATATTTATGTGTTGATCCAACATCGTGAGGACAATTGGGGAGCTGCTGTGAATAAAAGACAGTGGCGATCACCGTGAGCTTCGGCTCTCCTCTCACAACCCGTCTGATCAGCGTGGGAGCAGTAGACCAACTCCTCCCTTCGGGGAGAGACCTCATCTACTATTGGATTGAATATGGCTGTGATTTATTTATTTATTATGTGTGTGCTTAATATGTATATAAATGCATGAAGATAAATGTGTAATCATATTTCCTGTGGGGAGACACCTCAGTCGTAGTCTAATACATAGTAGTAAGTTTTGGTTATAATATTTCAATTCCATTCAATTATATGAACGAAATTGAGTTCAGTTATTTATTTCCTATTTGATCAATTGTACATTCATTTATACGAACGATCAATTGGTACCTCAATGATCAAATAAGATTCTGGAAGTAATTCGGTTGTTGGAGTTCAATATTTACAGACATTGTAGTAGTCATTTGGTTTTATATTTTTACTACATTATTTCAAAATTAGATTGAAGTCATTTGGATCAAAAAGTAGGTCAAAATACAGGTTCAGTGGGAAGTCATTCGGTTATTCTGTTATGTAATTAAACTTCACACTGTCAAGTCGCATCACTGGTTATACAAGGGATCCAAATGAATTTTTGGTCAAAGTGTTATATATAATTAACATTGCTTGTATTAGTCTGAATATTGTAATCTTTACAACCACAATTTTCTGGATACCTCTAAAGCTTGAATGAGAGTAAGTGAATAAGGAGAAAACTTTCATGCTCACTAAATTTTCCATTGTATCAGCTCATTATATATAATTCAACATAGAAATAAAACTCCATATTGTAATTTTCGTATATTTATTATATCAAGTATTTCACTAAGACATATAGAATTGTCTACATATACAGGTAGTTGATAAATCGTCATATTAACTTGTGTTATAATAATACGATTTCTGGGGATCAGCAACTATTGATGCAATCTTGTATTTGACACTTCACATAGTTCAATCTGTGCTGGGTACCCATCTCACTACTGTCATTACTAAACATATCAGCTGAAAGGGTACTTTCATTCACACACTAGGTATTGTGTATTATCAAGGGACGCATCAGCTACAAGCTATTCAGTTGTTTAGTTCAACGTTCTAAAAACAGTGTCTTTGGTATACTCTAGTGGGCATCAGCTATCTGATACGTCACTTCCATGCTTCTACGTATCTGGTAACAGAGACACCTGCCACAACAAGGAAAATCTGTTACACACACTAACGTCACATTGTGCGAAGGAACAACAAGAAAGATTCAAGAATGCCAATCTAATAAGATCCTACCTAGTACAATCAAAATGTGGACATACTACATTACATAAAATATTTCCATATGTATTGTACACTAAATTTAATTAATCATGTCTATTAACGAACCCTTTTCTCTTGCGTAAGGCATTTTAAACCCTAAGCAATGATATCTCTCGGTCAAACAAGTTTTGGAAAAGGAATGGACAAAAAAGCTACCATCTTGATATGCGTTTTACTAGAGCTGAGAGGAAAATTCTGGAAATATTGCTTTTAGCTATGAGCGTGCTTATAATACATTTTGTAAATAATTTGAATCCACTTCATATTCAGCATCCGTGGGCTTGCTACAGACAAAAACTTAGGATCGTCATTGAGGCGGCATGCAGATTTGAGTTCTGCTGTTGGACAAGCTAAATGCTCAATTAGAACTAGAGGTACAAGTGAGTTCAACAAAGCGGAGGAGGGAGTCGATCAGGATAACATGTATTCGAAGGATTTACAATTCATACACTTCATAAAAAACATGAATCACTACTGAGTAAGTTATGTCTCAAATAGCATTACATTTTTAGCATTGGAGACGGACTCTGTCAGAAATTAACCTTTATTCACAAAAAATGTTGCTATTTTTTTGATACATTTATAACATGGCATATGAATTATGTTACAAGCGATGTATTTACTCTGAGGAGATGCAAGGTGTTCTGTATGTTCAGGGATGTAGCCAGACAAATTGTCGTGGGGGCATCAAATTTAGGGGGCACCTTTACAAACATCAAAGAGTAACTATCATACTTCGTGTTTATCCAAAACAGTCCAACGTTTATTCAAGCAAGGTTTTCAATAGCGTATCTGAAATTGTCGAGCTTGGCCGCTAGATCTCTCACTTATATCTTTTATATAAAAATGGTTCAAAACGGGTATTCTTTTATTTTTATATCAATCGATTAATTAATGGCGGCCATTTTTCTATTGCGGCGCATACGAAAATTTGTGTTATCAGATGCTTACGGAAAATGTAATAGCTGCAGACTGGTTTTTCATAATGTATTCAAACAAAAACCGTTCTTTCCAATAACATCTGCATGATAATTTTGGTCCTCTGAATGAAAACCTAAAATGTAATCGAACTGGTCAAAATGGTATCCAAATATGGTTGTCGAAATAGAAGCAATTTTGGTTTTCAGGGCGCTTTTCCGCCCAGAAGGGATTGAATATTAATGTTGGTTTATTGTACACCATTACGCATCAAAGTATATTCAACGTATACAGAGTATGAAGGCTAATTCGTTCTTCCTTGATATTTTATGAATTTTTGAAAATACAAAAATTTGTATTTTATGCATATTGGAGGCCCAGTAGCTCTGGTACAAAATTGGTGGTACAAAATTTAAAAACTAATTTTTCATACGCTATACATTTATGTCAGGAGAAACTATGGTAGAATTTTCAACTTTAATGTTTGAATGAAGTTACAAATTGTTGATGGATGATGTTTGTTCACGCTTTGGTAGGAACATTGAAGATCCATATCTCTGATGGAAGATTAGATAATATATTTTTCTACAACTTATCAACATGCACGGCAGTGCATGAGCCGAGTTCTTCACGTCAGAAAACGTCAGCACTGCCAGAAGCATGTTATACAGGAACAAGAGTTTATGGCAAAATCGACGATTTGGGGGCCCCGTAAGAAAAAAGATGTTAAAGATAGGAATATGAGCTTTTGCCGTTAAGGAGATATGATAAATATGTGCAGATGTACAAAATTTCTTATTCGTATCTCAAACTATGTTCTAGTTGTGGACCCCTGAAATTGCACATTTTAGGCTAACTGACTCACTGACTCACTCACTCATTGACTCACTGACTCACTCACTCTGACTGACTCACTCATCATATTGTTTAGGGTGTTTGGAGTAAGCTAGAAGCATAAAATTTGGTATGAAGGTAGAGGATGATAAGTAGATAAAGGAAAAATTCCGACATTTTGAAAAGGTCGCCATCTTGGATTCAAAATGGCCGCCAACCCTAAAATTTTAAAGAATACACAGCCTAAACGGTTGCCGCTAGAATAATGAAATTTAGTTTGACAGTACAACATTATTAGTAGATTATGAAAATATTACAAAATATCTCTAAAGACGCCATCTTGGATCCAAAATGGCGGGCGTCAGAAATCCATTTTCCAACTGCTTGAGCCAGAGATACGAAATTTGGCATAATGATGTATTATCAAGAGTAGTTTAGGAAAACATAACAACGTTTTAAATAATTCACCATCTTTGATTCAAAATGGCAGCTGAAATACCATTTTTCACATCGTTCGAGATAGAGAAATGAAATTTGGTATGACAGTGTATCATCACGAGTATGTCACGAAAATATACGAAAATGTTAAAAATGTGTCCATCTTTTATCCAAAATGCCCGCCTAAGCCCTATTTTATAACGACTGAAGCTAGAGAAACGAAATTTGCTATGAAGGTGTACCATTACGAGTAAGTTAAAATAAATTCGGCTCGTCTCCCCTACTAGAGTACAGTTCCCAGCTGGAGCCTGATGCGATAAAGGGGTGCGCCCCAGCGAGGCCATCTTGGAATTCTGGGGGCAGCGCCCCAATGAGGCGAAGCGAGTATATACATTACACAAGTGTAAAAAGCTGCGAAATACTAGCAAAAGTACCAGGGGTGCAAACTGTCCAGTCAACTCCTTCAACCTTAAAAAGTGGTGAAATGGAATATGGATGAGCCTAGTTCCTCG